>UZAN01043421.1:18534-41583 GCA_900618425.1 Echinostoma caproni
TGACGAACGGAAAGTGCTTGTCTGGTGATCGATAATAGGCACAGGTCAAGACAATGACAAATAAGAGGGAGAGAGGTGACGAAACAGATTTTTTGGTGAAAACGTGTGGAGGATGGTAAACAGATTCAACAACTTACCTGTCGGACGGTGAGACTGATTCAGATACACCTACGGCGAATAACCGTCCACGTACATTTAGTGAACATGTGCGGTCTTGCGTCAAGCCGATACAGGTGACCAATCAACTATCTGGTTACCGCAGAGTATACGAATACCAGAATAATAGACAGCGGTAACAGGCTCGGAAACTACGACCACCAAAGCGATTTGATGATGACCTTCGTCGCTTGAGTGTTACGCTATAGAGTTTCATGAAATCAGAATGTGGTTAAGCTGGGCAGTCAACCCCTCAACAAATCAATCTATCTGTAGTATGTAGGACCGACCCCTGTTCTTAATCCATTCGAAATACACTGGCAGATTGACTCCGGGCAACGCAGTCGGAGTTCTTTTACAATTATCGTCTGCACAAAAGGCCACACAATCCCTGGCCACTCACTGACGCTTGCAATACACCGGTAAGATACACTTCTCACAATAGGTTCTCCGTGGAGGGGGGTTTCCAAACGATCTGCAAGACAGGGAAAATACAAAAAGCAACCATGAGCCAAAAGGTCCAGCGAGACATGCACAAGACTCACAATTAAATCAAAATGGCTGAACCTGTCTTCACTACAAATCAATCAATCCAATAAGAGCAAAACTCGAGCCTGTTGCTCCATCAGTGCAGATAGCTGACCGGATAAAATAAGGATTGTTTGAGTGAAAACGAAGTTCGATACTTAGGTCGGTATAGTGATTATGCCAGAACAGTAATTTTAAGGTGTTGGGAATTAAAAAGGATTGTGTAAGTTCATTCATTTGCGCAAACACTGTGCAAATAGGACTCCCTGGTATACACTTATGAGAATGTTACTTTAGGCAATGTTCCGTTTCCCTAAAGTCAGACGTTGGATTCATTTTGAGAGAGAAAGAGATAAATTCACTTCCCGTGCGTTATTCTGTATCATGAGAAACCGTTTTGAACATTACCGTTCAATAATAACCCCCTGGCTAGACATCTCGAAAGACAATGTGGTCCATTCGGATGCAAGTGGAAGCCGCGCAGTTAGTTTAGGTCGACCATTTATTTGCAGCTCATTTCAGATATCCGGAAATGGAACAGACTGGCTGCGTAATGAGTAGTTGTGGTAATCAGAATAGTATTAAATTTAGGTATACGAGAATCCTTACTGCACTGCTCAGAACTGAATTGGCTCCAACCCAAACTGCGGACATAAATGAAATACACGAGGAATTGATAGCAGCAAAGGCTTATGTTTATTGATAGAATTAGAGCATGTTTTATAGAAGGAAATATCTCATATGATTGGTTGAAGGGCCGTCGTCCAATTACGTAACCGTTTGCGCCGACGCATCATATGTACTAACTCGGATGTCACGTTCGCCCAGTGTACCATTGGTCGAGCTTCCTGATTGGTGATTGAATGACATGAAACTGTACCTAGTCGTGCATGGATTGCGGTCACGGAAGTCTGGATCACTACAGTAGTGCTATTCAAGCTGTGATGCAAAACTGCTGGCTATTATAGCAGATATATGCTTAATTGTGCATTCGCTATTTTGTTTGACAATCAATTATCTATGAATACGGTCAGGAGTAGATATTTGTAAGAAAGAAACAGTCACAGCGTAAACTATCCGGTATTTCAGAACTGAGCACTTTCTTGTTGAGGATTTTCAGCTTAAATCAGTGTCTGTGTGTGTGAGCTTTGCATGTCAGGGACTGTGAAAATCAGTCCAGTATTATTTCATTTTATTGAAGAAAAATTAAAATGAGTCAGGTGTTCATCATACACACACACATACACATATCGGAGTATGATGTATGAACGGCTAATAAATCTATCCTCAACGGAGAACTACTGTGTCGGAATCCGGTCAAGTTTGTGTTATTTTATGACTCGCTGTCATGTTTCATTCGAACGGAATTTGCATTTGAAGAAAAAAATCAACACAAGCACCTGTTTATGATTAGCTCCTACCCGCGGAACACAGACGTATGTTTGTCATGTGGTGTAGCAGCAAATGACGTCATCTTTGAGCGCGCCCGTTGTTCTGTTCCACCGGATTGCAAAGGATGAAACCGTAGGTCCCGAATCAACCTTGTGAAATAAAACGAACGAACGAAACGAATGAACGACCAACCTGACGCATTGTGTAGTTGTCTGTCGTTCGACGTGGTCGAGAAAAAAAATCACGCTACGGATTCGACAAACTGATTCACTACGAAATGAGCCAACACTGATTGTCCACGTCTCCGGTTGGTAAGTAGAAAATAAAAATCTGTTCAGTGCTGTTAATCACGCCCACATTGAATGAACAGCGCGAAAACAAAGTGTCTGTAGCATTTAACCGAGGCTCTGTTGTGTAACTCATGCATTCCTAAACGAAATATACTTAGGGTTTTCCTTCGGCCGTCGAGTTGCATCAAGAATTACTTTGATCTAATCATACAGACCAGTGATACAATTATCATTATATTATATGTGATTATTAGGGATTCGATATGGCCAAATGACAATAAGAGGGGATAAAGAATTCCTTGGTTGATGCGAAAACACCGTCCGTCTATTCGAGTTGTTCACACACAATCTTTTATCCATCACACCCCGTATTGTCGCAGTTGTTCTAAGAAAATAGACGGATGGACGACTTCATTTCAAAAGTGCATCTCGTTGTACGCACTCAATGTGTCACCACTGTATAGCTCCTTGATTCTTCTCATCAGCCTATTCACCAAATTCACTGGAATGGGGGCTGACCTGGAGGACATTTGGCTACCGGTCCAGCGCACCAATCACGTCCACTATCCACGATTGCTCCGATCGGCTGGCTGCATGTCTTCATAAAGTGATATAACGCTCATTAAGAAATGCTTGCATGGCATATTTATCCCTCAAGCGTTTGAACTAAGACAGATAACCAAAGCCAATTTCTTCACCAGGGGCCACATACATGATGAAAACAGACAACAGACATAATTATTGGGCAGCATTTATCCAGCTAGATTCGGAAAGGAGTTCAGACACAGTTCAAGGGTTTGCCAGATTTAAAATTAAACGCCTCTGAGGAAAATAAACGTTGATTGAACCATATATAAATATCCTTGGGTGTTTTCTTTTCAAATCGCAGACCGTAAAAGTGCTTTCGCAGTAATTCGAAAGTAAGGCACATCAACATGGTTTACCTGGGAGTTTTACCTTGTGAGCGAAGCACACGTTACCAGGGTGAGAATTTACTCATTGTGTGGAACATATGATTCTTTCAAAATTTAATATACCCTCTGCTGATCATGGTTGAAGTATATCATCCAATAAAATCATAAGTTTTGCAAACATCCGTCTGAAAATAAATTATAGTTTGAAAGCGTGGGACGAAATTTCAGGTTCTGAGAAACCGATTGGGAAAAATGGACAGTGTAATAGATCTTTCTAAAAAAACCAAAAGCAAACACCCCAAGACATAACTCAGGGTATGGAATAACGGAATGTCACATAGAGCGTGTTTACCACATCTAAAGTTGCTCACGCACTTCAATTAATCAGTTCGTTGATTGAAAATATACCTTCAGGTCACGTAAACAGGGCCAGTCCTGTCTCGTGGTCACATGATCATCGTTAGTAATGGGTGTACACATCCGAACAGAATATGTCTCAGCGGTCACTATAGTTCACAGTTTCTTCACCAAAGCAGTCCAAAAGGACCACACGGTAACCTGTGGGAACCTCCAAATAGGGGACCGAAATCTACCGTGTACACCATCTAGCAATACACAGGGAAAGCCTCACTCATCTCCAATCAGCAGGATTCACTGCCACGCGACCGTGTAAACAGGAAAATCATGAAAGTATGACCTCGAAATGTCAGTTGTGGGCTACACGTACGTGTGCTTGTAATATCATCCAAAAGCCGTCACTGGCAATCCACTCGCGTGTAACGGGCGATTTATACACCCAATCGTACTCATTGATCTCAGCCTGTTCGATACGGTGGAGGACAGGATTCTGAGTCTGACCTTTTTCGACGGGCTAATAGCTCTTCTCAATAGATGATGACCTTGGATATTCTTTTTTTCGCATTAGTTCGTGACCTGTATCGAATACTGTGGATGGAATGTTACTACACCTTTTCAACAAATGTTGATGTCTATACCATCAAGTCAACGGTGGAACTGGGTCAGAAATGAAAAACCCGTTCAGTCGAAATGAAGTGATTTCTCCACGAAGACAAATCAATTTTTATATGAGATAGGAGAGAAATTTCAGTGGGATGGGATTTGACTGCTCGTCCTTTAACCAGGGGAGCATTGACCGTCGATTGAGTGACTTGCAGACGAACAGTAATTGGCCTCATTCGGCAGGATGAGGCGGCGGATCACATCAAGATGGATTGATAAATCGGCCATCTTGAATGCTGGCATGATTTATGACATGGGTGGCTTCAGTCTGGCCGTATCACTAACCAAGTGAGAAAATTTCACTGAGGCCGAGGTTGCACCTTAAATTGGAAGCAGGCTTGACAAAAACTTTACAATAATGCAAGGATATGGTGCAATAATTTGGCAATATTTCACCTGAACAACCAAGTACAATTTGATCTCATATACAGACTAAAACGAACAGGTATTTTCACTGTAATTCTATGATTTAACCAATCATTCTAACTAGCGAGAATACTCAGTCATCGATTACTTCATTGAGTTATCAGTAGAATGTGAATGGTTGGATTCACATGAAGTTCAAATGGTATAGTCTCAAATTTATTGATCGCTTTTGATGGTGACACTGGATAGTTTGTTCTTTAATCCTGGTCTACTCGTTCCTGATACTTAATCCGCTCCGGAGGGGAAACGGTTCACACAAAATCACGTTGATTGACCACTAAATTTATCCTTGAGTAGTAGTTGTGGTATATCGACCTCTTCTATTTCGCCTGTTTTCGGCGAGCTTGGCCTTTTGTTTGCAAATGTTTTATCACTAGCCGAGGATTGGCACTCCTCAGTCAACTCAATATACCGACACATCGGACTGGATCACGTGTGCACGCTAGTGCAATTCAAGGATCAAATGATGCAGGAAAAAAGGTCACACCGTGGCCTGAGAACGGACGGAAGCCGCAATCAGGGCGGAAGGACAACCCACTTCCCTCCCACTCTCAGCTTCTCGCAGGAGTTTAACGGCGAACCGAGTCCAACAGAGTGAGAACAGGGACGTTACACACCAATGTGTGTTGAACAGCAGACGGAGGCGGATCCCATAGTCACGAGGACCTTCTGTTCAGTAATGATAACCGGCAACCTTATCCCCGGGACTTGGAGTGACGAACCAATTAAGGCCCCCATAGGTCAGGCATAGGATAGACCGGGCGCAGCAAATCTGTCTACCACCAAAGTTGGGTGGCGGTGGCGGGGTTCGAACCTCAGACCCCAAGATCCAAAGCACCCAGCTTTATCCACCTGATAGGATAAATGTTCAGCACTGCGGACAATTTACAATGAAGAAAATGTTAAAAATAGAAAATAAGTTATTAACCGTTTACTAAATGAAAAACAAATAGATATGATAAAAAGGTTATTTGACTGGTGATTTTCCAAGTACATAATGATACTGGAAAATACCCGTGGATTGCATCGAGAAGTCAAGTTGGCAAACAGGCTCGTTTTCGGTACCTCATTTACTAGCGAAATACAGCACTCTTTTATAGGTTACAAAATCATATAGTTCAAGGAAATAGAATAGAATACGCGTAAGTAATGATTTAGTAACCTATAAAAGAGTGCTGTATTTGGCTAGTAAATGAGGCACCGAAAACGAGCTTGTTTGCTAAATAATGATAGTTGCTCGGCATACTAAGTTACGAGCAATGGTGTTTTTGTATGTGGTGGTGCGTGCATAACTATTCCTAAACTTGGAATGCATTCTGGGATGAGACACCGATTTGTTGAGATGGACAGTGTTCTTCATTTGCAGTATATGACTGATAAATCCGTCTCATGAATCAAAATGCTTGCTCACAATAAAGTCAACCAGAACGGTCTTTGAAATGCCACTGCAACGGGGAAAGGAGTTGAAGAAGACTGGAAAAGAGAATGAAGTTTTTTCCTTTTGACCAGGAAAATATAAGGGAGAACAGTACAACCAGTTTGGAGTAATGCACGCTGTAACAAATTTAAGAATTACCTCTAGGGGAACACCGAACTTTGTAAGTCTCAAAGGGTAGAAGAATGATCTATAAACCCTGGTGTAAATGTTTTCAACGTGCTTAGACCAATAAAAAATTGTGGCAAAGTAACTCTGAGTTATTTGAGGTAGCCAGCTTTGGAGGTGCTATTGTCGTAACAGCTCGGATTGATTACTAAAAGGGTTTTCCCACGAGTGCTTGTGTTACGGTTGAGAGAAACATCTGCACATTTATCAGCATTGAGCATCAAAGATCAACCAAACATTTGATCTAGATAATCCTAAAAATTGTAGAACCTGTCAATCTCAGGTTGTTTTTCTGGATTTTCAAATCATGTCTGAATGAAGTCATTTAGCTGAAAATGAATCGTTCTTCTAACGAAGATACTCTGTTGATACCAGATAATGGCCGATCAAACGGAATTCATCATGGATATCCTGGGGTTAAGTTAAGCTGAATGCTACCAGGCGAGTCCCCCGGGTTGTGGATAGGGGGATACTGCGATAATCGGAATAGTACTGAATGTAGGAATACCAAAACCCGTACTGAAATGCTCAGAACTGGATTGGCCCCAACCCGAACTGCGGACACCAACGAAATACACGAAGATCTCGTAGCAGCAAATGTTAATGTTTATTGATAGAATTAGAGCATGTTTTATAGAAGGTAGTAGATCATATCATTGGTTAAAGGACCGTCGTCCAATCACGTAACCGTTTGCGCTGATGCATCATACGTATTAACTCAGATGTCATGCTCGCCCGGTGTACCATTGGTCGAGCTTCCTGAGTGGTGATTGGATGACGTGAAGCCGTACCTGGGGTTGCCTGGATTGCGTTCACATAAGTCTGGATCACCACAGATAATTTCAAAGAAGAAGGTTAGCTGTGAATAAGTTGTGGCATACAAATAAGCAGACACGAACAAACAGCCGCACCACTACCACGGTGTGTTGGGTTTCAGGCAGGTCACCTGGCTCCTGTTTAAAAGCCGCACATGAAAAGGTCGATATAACTGGCCTTTAAAAAATAAAGTCATTGACCCCTCAGTTCTGAGGTGAGGTATTACTTCCTGCCGCCCTGCAGTTCGCACTTGGTTGTGCAAAGGCTAGAGGTGCGCCCTCGAAATAAATAAAAACACCGAGTGACGCTGGGGATGCCTCTCGAACGAAACCCTCAAGTAACCTCATGATCATGATCATATCTGGAGCCGGCTAATCCTTTCCAAGGAGCAATAGGCAGTAAAATGAAGAAAGAGGGATTTCATGCTGTGATCAATCAGGTGATAATGAGGATTTTCTGAAGTTTCAAACAAGAGGCTTTCTATGCACGATCTCGCATTTACAGATCGTTGCTGTTTTTCATTCACTCCATGAATCGTTTTATGTCGAGAAGTGTGGACTGAAATTGACCACGTGTTACAGTCAATCTCTTGCCACGTCGCACCCCTCGGGAATTCGAAAAAAGGATAAATTCCAGGAACTGCGATATACCTGGGTAACCAGTAGTAGATGCTAATAAGTAGTATAAAAATCGGTTGACAGTTTTGTGACAAAATAACCTGGATCGATGAGAAATAGGTTGATCCCCTTAGTTGTTCCCAACCTTTAAAATTATTTGTAGCAATTCAGATCCACCGTCTTGCGTATTTTTTATAAATCGAAGAAATTTAAACCGTTTATGACACCCTCAGCTTAATATCGGTACACTGCATGCGGTATTCAGCCCTTTTCAGTTCTATATGTCTAGTTATCCCGAATCTACCTACCTTTCGTCAGGGGAACTTTTTCTGACCCAATTAACCCATATTAATTCCACATATTCCTCCATTCCGTTGCAAGACTAGGCTAACCGCAGAATTGATTATATAACGTCCACCTTAATATACAACTGTTGTAGTTATAATATGCACATCAGGGTTAACCCATTCAAAGAAAACTAAGGTGAACCAGTTCAAATACTGTGAGAAGGGAGTAACATCTAAAATGAGTGAAATATTTATTACGGGGTATACTCAGAACATTGACTTCAAGACTTCTACACATCTATTCGTTCTTTCGCTTTTGTTGTTACCAGTGTATTTTCAAAACGATTGATGCATTCACCATGACCGTTGTTGGTCGGACTAAGTTCAGCACGCGATGCCATAACGTGATTCATGAATCATACATTTTCAATTTAAGATGTCCGAGTATCAATTTAAGATGTCATGTTGCTATGTGAATAGTACGATAGTCCAATTACTCCATCGTTTCACATTGCCATGTACCTTTTGTGATACTCTTGTTGTCATATCCAGTCCATCCGTGTGATGAAGGCACGCCTGCTGTACAGCCGAAGTTCGCTGGGCCTGCTAAAGACTCGCGGTTGTAGACAAATTACGGTTCCTCGCTCGGGTTAGGTGGATAAGCGTCAAGTCTTTTGTTGCGGTGACCTATCCGACAGATCGTTAAATAGACCTGATCGGTCGTGTGATTTTCGGGTCGGCATGGAAGGAGGATAAGTTCTGAATCGGATGCTGCTTAAGTGTTGGTAGAGAATTACTTGGAACGATGCGCCGTGTGCAAGATTCGGAATGAAAAAGTTCAAGCGATGATGACACTGGGCCAACGTTTGACTCGTCTAAGATACGTACTATATTTTTAAGCGGGTTCTCTTGCAAATTTTCCGACAGTTGAGAGACGGGAGTTTACTTGGAAGGAATTCAATCCCGTTCAGCCAACGAAGACCATAGAAGCCAGCCTACAGGAAGTACGTCAACTCTCAAGCAATTAACGCCTCATAAGCCAGAAGTGCATCTCAAAAGCTGTCCTTATACCCGGGTTACAATGACCTTTGGTAAGTGACCTGTCTAATTTCATCGGTGCTCTAGGACAATTGCGAGTAACGTTCATTCATTCACACAGGCATGTCCGCTCGACGGTGTTTATCGATCGCTCGGATCTGACATCTCACTCCACTCACCTGTTTGCCAGTCAATTGCGATCATCGTTCACCCGTTTGCACGTAATGTGACAGAGCCCACTGATAGACAGAATGAGCGTGGCTTTGGTGATCGCTGTAGCAAAAATGACCACATTCGAGTGCCCCACATTTCGGTTCACTACCCCCACAGAATAGCAAAATCATCGTCATTTGTGTCAGCTATGCTCACCTTTGGAAATCAACACACGCGCTGTTTAATCAATTGTACATTTCAATAATCCACCCGAACTCCGAGTATTGGCCAAGGCAAGCAGATTCAATTGATCCTATAGGTTCTGCCCCCCCGGCTTTCATGATAAATTGCTCATCTTCGATCAAAGATAAAACGTATTCCGGTAAATATTTCTGAAACGAACATTTGAATGACCTAATCACCCCCTGATCTATGGGTTGCAACATTGAAGAAAAGTTCGGAGGCAGCCGTACCAAATTGACTTTGGTGAATACTGCGACTTCGTTATGGCAAGGGGAGTTGTCCATAAATAGTAAAATAGATCGTCTTTGAGAAACCATTTCGCTGTTGACTTCGGACAGCCAACTGTGAAATAACGCAGAAATCATCCATGCGCTCTTTGAAAAATTATAACTGCATGGAAGGCTTTTTCTGTCTACACCTCGGAGGCATCGTGGAGTTTGAAACTTTCCATTGATCAACGGTGATAAGTTTTCTCCAGTTATGCTCCCATATAGCAGTAACGTGACCGTCTCTTCGGATTTCTTGGACCCAGAAACCGTCTTTCCTTTCAGACTTAATGTTCTTTCTGGGAGCTGCCTGTAATACAAAGCTGTTTCGTCTACATTGAAAATATCACAGTCAGCATATCCATGTATCAACGGCGGTAGCCTCGCTCGAAACTAGTCCACTGCATAACCTGGTACCGCTAAACTTTCCCCACATGAGTTGACGGTTTCTTACTTATTACAATTGAATACCATATCTGTCTGACCAAGAGTGAAACCAACCTTTGGAAGCCTTGGAGTAATTATGATGCAATCTTTGTGCTAGCTGGATTGCCTTCTTACATACGATGCTCTCCACCATTGGGAACTCTCCGTGCTTTTTAGTCATAGCAGTAAACCAAGCCAACGTTGCCTCACTGCCTTGAACTTTTGGTTAGTTTTCAGGTGGCATCTTTCCTCAGATACTCCGGTGTTCATAAATTCACCCACAGTCGTTCGATGGGATACAACATTGTAGACAGTATCTCGTGAAATTCCAAGTGATTTGGCTGCAGAGCTCTCAGTTGCACCTGGCTAATTCAGCATTCCCAACATATTCTGCTTCTCCGCTTCCCTCTGATCGAGGGGCGCTTGCACATTTTGACGTCAAATGGCAGTGTCTCCGATCGCTTACATCGGTAGAACTTCCTCGCAAGAATTATTCAATCAGTGAACAGTGCCATGTACGCATCCCACTAGATGCAACGCCATTGGTTGCGTGCGACATTTCAGGGTGGATGGGCAGAGGTCGTTCCGAACATCGGTCAACAACCAAGTGAGTAGGTATCAGGAAATCTGACATATTAGGGGTGCGACATCATATAGTCAGAAACTACAGCACTGACCGATTGTGATACACTAAAATATTTTTCTTTATGATAAAATTGAGTTTCATAACATTTATCAACAATATTAATTATTTAGGTATGGAAAATAATTTAATGACTTAGTTTCCAGACTACATGATTTTTAATTAAATGTGCCTGACCTTGGTTGCCAAGATTAAGTAATCTCAACATGAAAACCCTAAACTTTATCAATTATAACAACGCAATATTTTCTACTACGAATGACTCAAGAATTATCCTAAATTATTTCCATAAACCCTTGACATCTCTGTAATTAGTTATGAGGCATTATTTATTCCAACATATAATCCATAATAGAAACTCTATTGAAAAACCAAATGAAAATCTTTTAAAACCCGGAGGAACTGCATTTAATATGGTTTCATAATATTATCTATTTTTGATATCTAACTCACTGAATTCGAGAAATACCATTTCAATCAAAGTCAGCCTTGAAATCAAGGTCATTTTTGTTCACAGTTTTGAATGTTCGTATTGTTTTCACTATGATGAAGCGAGCAGCGCTCAAAACCAAACGTTCCCGTTATCCCAGGGAAGAGGAAAGAAACAAAATTGCTGAAGAGGCTCGGAAACTTACTAAAGAACAAAAGCAGACCAATCGACTACTAGTGTACACAAACTTTACATCTTAATTAATTATCAATGTTAATTTGTTGTAAATAAAAATTATTTTTCCCTTTAGTTAACTCCCGACTCGTCACGGTCCAGGTCAACCACCACTGATAAAATGCTATTATCCGCTACATTCTGAACAATGCTATCTGCGGAGTGCAAATAATCACGAAGATCACTGCTCTAAAGACTCATCAAGGATTGCTTATTATTATTTGGAATAAATATTTACCTCAGTATAAATTTTTTTGTCTATGTGAACCTTCAAGTGTTTCACCTGGACTCCTTGCTTCAGTTTCTATTAAACCCGTACGTTATTAAGCGTAAGGTTGGTTTGGGTTTTCGAAAATGTGGGAAGATATTGGAATATACGACCTCTCAGGGGTGCGACATAGCAGGAGATTGACTGTAGTTTGTTTCATTGGTCTGTAGATCGATAAACAAACAGTTGGCCAAACTGAACAAATAAACCATAGTACAGTTGAAAGACGCATACAAAAAGATCTGTTCAGAAAAATGTCACAATCAAGTGTCACTTTAACGCTACCACATCTTGTGTACCTGTCACATACAGGCTTGTCTGCGTCTGCAAGGTGCTTCACACGAGCGTCCACATATGCGTGTGTGACTGACTGCCTGCCTGCCTGAGTCATGCATATCAGTAGATCCCAGGTCAGCGCAAAGAAAAGTAAATACCAACACGTTCAGTTGGTCTGAATCCTCAATGAGGTATTTCATTTAACTGGTTCACTTGAGCCCACTGTTTTTATGGAGGGTATACAAGCGACAGAAGCGAGCGAAAACTGAATTTGATTCAACTGTGTTTGGGAAAAATTGAAAACGGATACTTCCACCCGTCCGACAGACTGATTGGTAGTTTTGAAACAACGTTCAACGCAAAACCCGCCCGCGCACTATAGTGTTCCTTGAAGCACCGGTCACTTGTTGTTCATGGGGTCTGTTGTTCTTTTAAGACGAGAACCCATGAACAAAACTTCTAAGTTGACTTCATAAGTGATACAATAGTAAGCGTGGTTGATGGAACAGCATTAACACTCTTATTTGCATTGTTACATTAGGCTGGGAGGTTCTTTGGATTGACAACAAGATGATGTTATAGTTCAGTTTCGCAACGTATTTTGTCGTTTGGTGGTACACGGCTATATTCGTTCAAACTCAGTGGGAACAATGCTAAGAGATTGTGAAATTGGGTTCGTGCTCAGTATGCTAACAATTCAATTAGGCTGAAACGACGAGTGGACAGAATAATTTCATAGATAGTTGACAACAGACACTCAATGTCACTAATCGATAATCAGACAAGACAGGATAGTTAATTTCTTTATCCGATCGCACATGTTTATCGTCCATTCCAACAAGAAAAGCAATTCAAAAGACGTATCCGGAGCAATTATTTTGTTTGCATAATGAACACAATGTGCAGGGCAAGAGTAAACACCGTATCGGGAAATGATTGTTGGTCAAAGAGGATAAGGATCTTGAATTGTGCGGATTTCTCACTTAAACAGAGCTAATGATCAACTAACATTCCTCGCTGAAGTGGAAGAGCTGAGAAAACATGCTCCGGATACGCAGTGTACACGACGAGTACGAGGTGCAGATGACCGAGGGCAAGGAAAACGTGAACTGTAAACTATTTTGTTAATATTGTTCAGTGATCTTACAATCACTGAACCAAATATCAACACAGCCGAACACAATTCGTGCGATGGTCGCTTTACTCGAACTGTAAGGATGGGACTCAGTCAGTTTTCTACGACTTCAAATGTGGTTTAAAGCACCAGAGTGTTGATCTATTTCAAGCTGGCTTTGGCGGTGGCACACCTTGAAAAAGCATTGTGTTTGGTGATTTGCGGATTTTACGTCTGTGGATGATGAGACACGATGTGGTCTATCTGTGGAGGCCATCACAAAACACAATATTGATGCTGTGCAACCAATGGTGGAGGATACACGGGTGACAGTAGAACAACTGGTGAAATACATGGAGATCTAATCGGGATCAATCCTCGTCATCCTACATGAGAAGCTCAGCCCCTTAGAAAGCTTTGCGCACGCTGGGTGCCGCATCAGCTCAGTGAGTATCAGAAAGCGGTTCGGGTGAATTGCGCACTAAAGTCCCATGTCGTTGGTGACTTTGTCTAGAGGACGCATCCAGAAATTTAGTCACCCACTCTATAGTCCAGATCTGGCTCCATGTGACATTCGGTGTTCCCAAATGTCGGGCGCATGATGCGTGCAATCTGATAAGAGCCACCAATAGATGCAGCGGAGACCTTCATTGAACTGGCCGAAGGATGGTTACCTGCGTCGGTAAAGCTATTTCACCAAGTAGTTTGATCGCATGGAACTGAGTGTATAAACGCTGTTGGACGATACTTCGAGAAAATGTGATGCTAATTTCTGTGTGATTAATAAAACCTTTTGTCCATCGGGGAGCGTTTTGCTCAGCCACCGTATCCTTGTTACACAGTTTAGGCAAGTTTAGACACCCCTTGAGGTTTTACCTGGCGAAGTCCGGTGGAGCTACAGGACGATATGATGCGACAGTCCGCTCACGTGATCATTGGTTAGATCATTTCCCTCCATACACCTTAGATGGTTGAGAAAGCATAACAAATTAAAATATCGATTTCACTTCCAATCCCACGAAAGAATTTTAAGTGGGTTCGAATCCTTTAGCTCAACAGAATAGAGTGCTTTGTAGTTATCATATTGTTTTCTGATTGATGAAATTTGTACTCAAATCGTTGAATTCACTAATATTATTCTAGTGCGTATGTTCCTGTTTCGCTATTACATTGGATGGCAGTTCTGTATGCAATAACCATAAAACTATGTTTTACTTAACGAATTGGCTCACAGTTTGCGAAGTGTTTTGGTTTTACAATGCAGGACAAGGTGATCTGAGTTAATGTTATCACCGGTCTCATGTTTCAAACGAGACATCTAGGATTATTTTGTTAAATTCCATACACTTATTCCACCATGGATAACCTTGATTCACTCACTGGACACATTTAGGGAAATCGGATTCCCTCGAAGAAAAGGGATTTTCAAGAAGAACTTGTTACAGTGGAACAGTAATGAAAACAACGATGGACAAAATGTTTCGGCAAGTTGGCACCTTCCTCAGTAGCTCTCGCTTTGAACCACTTTCTCCTTCTGTCTGTGTTTTGCGTTCCATTTCACTTGCCCATTCTATGCAGTTCTACATCTGGAGAACGCCAGCCAATATCCTTAGGGTGCCAACCTGCCATGGCTGCTCACACAGCGACACATACGAAACCAATAGATCTCTGCCGACGCTGGCTAGGAGATTGAATGTACGAAGCAGAACGGGTAAATGTTGCTGCAAGTCTAAGTGGTTTCAGTTTCTGATCTCACTGATATTATCACGAAATCCCGGGAATCCAGTCCTGTTTTGAAACTTGAAACGAAATCATGNTTATACGAGAAAGACAGGGCTGAAGATGATTTAAAAGTCGTCCTATTAGACCACCAACAAGCATGTCGAACGGAACACAATGGTGCCAACAATACCTGTTTTTAGTGACTCATCTTCTTTGGCTAATACATCACAATTTATATGACTCAAATAAAATACTGGAGCGCGGAGACATTGCACACACCAAACATGATAATACTGAATTATTAAACTTGGAAAAAATATTGATAGTGCGGTGTCAAGTCCATATTTGCCGAGGGTTGGCAGGGGTGGGTGAAAATGCGGCAAGGGGAGGACTGTGGGAGACACAATTGTTTCTGAGCACACAGAGGTCGATTAATAATACGAATCTATACTGCTTTCGTTGTGGTTAGGATGGGATGTTTCATCGGCTTTGGTAGAGGGGACAACTGCGCTCTGGTCAAGTGACCTGAGACAAGGTGTGAGCGGATTTCGCTCGTAATTGACTTTGTCACCCCAGTGTGAAACCAAGCCGGATGATGCTCACGAACTCTCAGAGTCAGGCGTCTGCTTGTGCGACCGATGTACGTTGCTCCCCAGGAGCAAAGTGAAAGAGTAAACACAGAATGAGATCGCAGAAACAGGAACTTTGAATTGCCGCGTGAGGGCTCGTCTGTTTGGGAATGGCACATGCAATTTCGCTGAAGTTAAAAAAAGCTGGTTCAAAAAAGGGAGCACATAGATGGGTCAAGGAGGTAGCGCGGGCAAATCACCCGCTTGGGTTTTATTACCGAACCATAATCAGAGAGCACAGCAATAACCAGCGGGCTTTGTTTCCACATTTCGAGTATCCAGTTAATCAACTTTAGAGACTGGTCCATTTACTGAAAGTGTACCTAGGTGAAATCCAGCTGGGTGGGTAGTTCAGAGAAAATCTGCTAGAAAATCTCCTATTGAAATGAAAACCAGTGTTCGTAATGCATGTGCAATGGGCACAACAAATGTATTCAACAAATATTACAAATTATGAATCAACCCCATATTGGAGGAAGAGCAGGGAAGCGTAAGCGAACGATAATCAGATGAATCGAGTACATTGAAATTTAAAAGGTGAGAGAAATTCCAGTAGAAGTCATTCCATAACAAGAATTGTCATTGACCCAGTGCAGATTACCACCCTTGTGCATAAGCTTGTTTTCATCAATGATCGGGAGACATTGACAAATACGACTAGCAAGCAGACCGGTTTTGGTCCACAGACAGAAGCGTGTACACATACATGAGAGTGGCATGTGCCTCCAGTTAAAGGAGAGATGAAGGTGTACGCAAGATGTAGTTATGACTGATCTGAAGGTAGGTGTCACACGACACTCTGGTGGTTTAAAAGATCACCGGTCAAAGACGTGGACCGCGATGTCAATAGTGCATGCAGGTTTGGCATTGATAACACACATCGATTCAGCGAGCGCGTTTTCAAGCAACGAAACAGCATTGCAAAACTACAACACTGGAGTGAATGCAATAGCCGGAGGTATTGACACACACATATAGACGTATGTGAGAAACAGTCGATATACGGCATGAGGCGGGAACTATGGATGACTGAAGCAAGTCAGAACATCGTCTCTGTCTCTCCGTAATTGAGCAAATTGTTATATCTGTGCCATGAGGCTTGAACAGTACGCGACTCAGGTAGCTTCTAGGACGCCAACAACTTGAAATAATGTAGAAACAGTTTTTAATGATTTGCAGCTGGGAAAACTTGTTTTGCAAAATGTTATGTTCATCTAATAAACCAGGATTTTATGGCACCTGAAGCAGCGAATCAATCATCCCTCGAATACCGCTCATTGCGTCCATTTGATCTGAAGACATCGCACAAAAACGCTTCGATTCAATTTTCATGGTTGAGCTGCCTCGTACGTGAGAATTTCTAACGGAATCAAAGCTAACCTCCATTCCGGCCTAATGATAAATCGAAAGAGCGAGGGAGTACCATGACGACAGGCAGTCCACCTTAAATTGACCAATAATCAAGGGATGAATTAAATTTTTCTTCGCTTTTTAGTTTGCACTCCACCCGGCCATGCGATCGCTAGCAATCTATCTTTTGTCTTGCTGGTTCGTCTGGTTTGTGGCCCTAAACTGCATTCACCCACCCACTCACACATGCACACACGAACCGTGTACGTTCCCCCGTAAACATGCAAACCAAATCACTCAGTTCCCAATTGTAACGAAAATTCAAAGTCAACGGGATACAATTGTTGCAGGCAAATTTTGACCTTTGTTACAACATTGTAATCATCTGGCAAGGACCAACATTGTTCAATAAATTTTCAAATCGAACAATGCATCCAACTCAAAATTAATATTTAATTCAATTAAAATGACATCATTTTGTATTTATGATCGCAAAACGGACGCCTGGGTGGAACCCGTTATTCTGTGAAGCGCACACTCTGTCAGCTTGTTTCATATTGAATACCCGCTGCTATTATAACCTCACATTCAAGGACACCAGTGACATATATGAACATCATAATTTTTCAATCTCATTAGTTTCATGTATGGAATTACATTTTTATGAGAGGAATAGAGGAGTTGATTTAATTATCTGGGGAGTTCGCTGTGCAAATGCGACGTGAATCGAAAAGCTGGGAAGTACTGGACAGCGCTTTTTGACCCTGTTCGGTCTCATCAACGTGCATACGTGCCTGCGGCTTAAGTGCGTACGTTCTGCCATCCTGCGCGTCGTTAATTTGCTCGTTCCACAGATGTTGTCAGTTGATATCTGCTCAGGTCGATCAACCTCACGCACTCTTCCGGTCGACATGGGTCTGATCCTGATTGACTGTTAGTTTCATTGCTGCTTTATTGATCATACGCTTGACACGATTGATTGTGAATGAGCCATAACAATCCTATCCTACCCTGAGTACGGTTGTTCCACTTTGCTAGCGGGCTACGTGTTCGAGACTATTCAGTTTGAAATACAAACGTAACAGTGCGAATCCATCTACCCAACTGGGGATCGAACCCGGGATCTCACAGGTAGAACGCAAGCACGCTACTCACCCGTCTACCGGGCAGCTGATCAGACCGTTTTTCATTATCCATTTACACGATATAGTCATATCAAGTAGAGTGTGTGCTTCTGTTCTGCCTACAAGATTGTGGGTACGATCCCAAGCTGGCTCGATCGATTCACACTGCTAATGAGACCCAACTAGGAAGAAATAGCAATGAAAAAAATGAGTGTAGGCAGATGACTTCTTCCCGTCTGTCCCAATCCACGAGAGTGAGGACAGTACAACTAATACGTTACGCGCGTCTGAAGTTTCTTCGTGTGTATAGGAGATAATTACTAGTAATGTAGGGGGTGTGCTGTAAATTTACAATAGCATGCACCTGCGAAAAATTCAGAAAACTTTGAATTACACATCGGATTTTGTTTTATATTTCTATTTCGGTGGGTTTAATCAAATTGGTGTTTCAAATAAAATCTGATACGATAGGACAGTTCACGTGCGTGCAAAACGATGTTTTTCACTGGACTGCCCACCGAGTCAGTTGTGCACAAGGACCATACAATCTACAACGGAATATCTTGCTATGACCGGGTGATTTAGATGTGCCTGTCTATATCCTATTGACAACGTTTTACGATTTGACGCAGGGGGTGGGTCTACATTTTCCTTTTCTATGCGATCCTCTTAATCCTGTTTAATCGATTGTGTGCAATTTCACACAGAATTTTGGTAGCACACGTGTTGTATCATCATGACAATTCATTTCACTTCACCCACATGCAGTTGATTTTTATTGCCCTGCGTATTCTTGTACAATCCCCATGTGTAACGAGTAGCCGTTTTAATATGCTATTGTATTTTGTGCTCGTTCCCCGTCATGCTATTTGTTCAAAGTGCGTCGCGTAACCACAACTATTTGCCACAGGTGTACACTTGAACAGTTCCCGTCACCTAGTGCCCCCACCTCTGTAAGTTGTTCAAGATAATTGTGTGGTTTTCCACTCATCAATGGTCCAAATCTCGTGGCTGGTCGTTCTGTGTATTTCTACAATCGGATTGCACGGACCTCTTTAGCAACCACTTGATCAAAATTATTTTAACACTTTAGATATGTTTGAATCTAACATCTGTGGATGCATCATCCGTCCCTAAATTCTAGCGTTTATCTTACGGCTAATTCGAAATATTCTCTAAGAAACGTGAGTGATTGCTGTCTGCATTTCAAGGATCAATCTGCCTTGGGAATAACGGAGGTGCATTGTACTTCATCTTTGAGCAAGTGGTCCGATAAACTCTTAAAAGCGATCACCTAAAAACATCGAAACTTTAATTCTTTGCATTGATATGATTTCAGTGAGTCTGGTTCAACCAAGATATACATGTACCACCGATCAGAGTTTCCATGATCATGTAATCTTGAATGGAGATTTTCCTCCTGTTACATCGGGCATGATCACAAGCAAAAACACCAAATTAATGAAATGTTTCTACTCAATGACCATAAGAGTAGCATATTAACTAGTGATCACGTACACCAAATAAATATTCTTTCCTTCTTCTGTCCCAGAAAATGGGAAGAAATGACTGCTTTTCGAAAACAGAATAATGCCACAAATAGCAAGAAACTTAGTATATGATAAGTTGATCACTTATAATATGCGATGCAGACCAACTGATTTTGTCTGTGATGATTGGTTTGCAAACCCGCGCACGCCAGTCAATATCACGTGAATTGTGGCCAGAACACTTACAGATTGATGACTCAGCTGAATGCAAAGTAGGGGACACATGAAATTTTCCATCCAAACAGTTCGATGTCAGTGAATGTCCGCAAACTAGGGGTTCTAGTAGAGGACGTTTCTTATTCGCCTGTGTGCAAGGGGTAAACTGGAAAGCTTGAACTCACCACTGTGTACAGTCGATTGGACTTGATCGAAATTGGTTCTTGGTACGAGTCCCCGTCACCGAAAGAGAGAATTCACTTCATTTCACTTAACAAAGACCATTCAAATAGAACACTAAGTCATTTCACTGCAGTCCTCGTGCAGTTTTGTGTTTACGTTCCGCGCAAATAGAACATTATCACATTGTACTTATTTCCTGTCTTTCTGTATGGCTTGTTAGTTGTGGTTAATTGTTCTGTTTAGATTTTTCAGTCTGAATTCAAGTCTCATTTCGATCACATGACCGCCGGTCTGTCTGCTAAGATGGAACAGTCAATATGTCGCTCATCAAACTGTTTGCCAAAAGTAACCATAACAACTTTGCTTTTTTGCTAATAGTTAGAACAGCTTTTTTTTAAATGTTGCTTGTTATCCTAACTCAGGGACGGTGATTTTTGTGCGTGATGAAAAGTACGTGCAGACCTTAGAAAAGTCGTCTGAGTTTCAGCCTTAAGCTGCAACTGTGCACTACGCGATCCTTTATCCAAAAACCCGTAATTACTCAGCTTTGAATCACAACTTCACCGCCTGAAAGTTTGATAGTGCATCAATTCACATGACTAGCATGTCGTGTTGTGATGTCCAGGCTTACATAAATAGGTATGTGTACATACAGATATTGACCAAACTCTTGCACCATCCTGAGTTTCATCACATTTGTTCCAATGAAGGCTTCCTTTTTCCAGCCTCATTCACCGGATTGAATGTGACATTGCCCCACATCAGACGCAACACATTTGATATAATACTCACTTGTGACTTTGTTTCTATTAGCCACATGCCATTAAAATGTACGATTAAACGATTTTGATGTGCCTGGCTAGTGCATCAGTTGTGAAATAACAAAGCCGCAGGAAAAAACATGGAATCAGTATTGAGTTCACTTCACCCATAGCCGTCATGTATACAATTATGATATTGGAGACTGAAATGTATTTCAAAAGGAAAGTAATGTTGCATGAGTTTGATCGACACCTATATATATATTGAGTAGTATATGAATGACTGGAAAAAAATTCCCAGAAGTACACGACCGACTTGGCGGNCCCCGCCGCTCCTCACGTATGCGTATTCCTTAATCGTGGACTTGAACTCCAGATGTGAATTATATACATATATATATATATATATACGCGTTAGACGAATTCGACAGAAAATTGTTTTACTAATTTTCGAGCTTCAGAATGTCACGGAATTAGCACAGACTCAAAACAAGACATTCGACGTTTTAAGTGGATATTTGTAATACTCAAATCAATCAATCCATCAATATGCATATAAACTGCTCTGAGGGGTTTTATTGTCTCACATTCAGTAGTGCTACGTCAGCTTTGATTTAACTAGACTCATCAACCCGATTAGGGTTTTATGCCTGTGCATGCCTTGACGTCACTCTCCCCCTCTCAAAATTCTGGACAGATGCATTTATCCGACCACTCACCCGGGCGGTCTGTCCACGCGAGTTGTATTTGCAACTTCTCTTTCGTGTTAATCATTAGTAAACAAGTCGACTAACCGGTGCTTGCTACTAGACCAATGCTTTTTGACATATTGTATATTGTATCACGGCTCAGTAGTTCCGTGGTTTTGGAGGCATACTACCTTCGTGGGGAAACAATCGCAGGTCTATTCCTCCTTCCCCTAAACTCAAACGAATTCCTGCACAGCCGACACACACACAAACACAAAGGAAGCCATTTTTAGCAATGGCCAAACAAATAAATAACTAATAGATAATAAACAATAAAGATTTTCGTGAAACAGAAAATAGTGCTCTGTTGCTACCCTCGGCTTGAAGTTTTTCTAGAAGCGATAAGGTGTTTGTAATTTGACTCCGAGATACCCCGCGCTAAATGTGGAATCACGATGGTCAGAAGTGAGAACAGGCGAATGGACAGAGTTTCGGTAGAAGCGGACTATGCATCTATTTCGAACATATTGACAGCAAAATCCCTGACTGAGCTGGTGGGTGCGGTTTGCATTCAAAAGGAAGCAGAATGACAGGTCTTGCAAAGCACAAATTAAAACAATTATTTCCCGAAATGAACTTGAACAAAGAACACAGCATTGCAAGTGAGCGTGATTTAATTCCAGAATCAACTGATGCTTACTGCTGAAAAAGTAGTTTATATATCACAGGTCATGACAATTCAACATGATATCGGTTCATTCTTCCACTTACGTGGTCACCAGGGCAACGCCAGACTGATGTAGACCTCCTTCTGCTGACTCAGTAGGGGCTTTCGGCGCTTGATTGCTATGGTCTCTGCAAACCTTAGCAGCCCTCCATTCGGGGTTGCGTAAAAAATCTGAAACGAAGTCCCACGATCAGCTTGGTGGCCAGTCTACATCAGATGGCAAGCAATTGATGACGCAGGTGCTCTGTGAGACTTATTTGATAGCCTGGTTGCTTTTATAGCGTTCAATCTCACTCGCTCGCGTTCCACCCATCCCGGTACGTGTTCAGCCTCACGGGTATGCAGCTGCCTCTCTGTTCTGCCCACGTAGATAGCTCCGCACCCACATTGAAATCCATAGGTTACATGGTGTTTGGCGGATAGAGGGAGCGGTGATTTCACCAAGGGCTTCGGAAGCTGGATTGTTGAGAAGCGAACGACCGACTTTGCAGCAAAATACGTGCGAGCTACAGTCGCCACCAGCCGTCTTCGTATGAGTTGTCATGCATCATCACCTGTGAAAGGGAGTTGAATGGTGACATCGCATTTTTGTACTATCATCTCCGAGGGTCTGGGCTCAGATTTTCCGCTGTACAGTTGTATAAACGTTGCTGGGTAGCCGTTGGGTTTCAGTGCTTCCGTGAGTGCAAGAGAGACTGAGGAATTGTTAGCTAAATTGAATTTACTTCACCAGGACATAAACGTCACTATGGAAACTGACAAAACAACCCATTCCAGTTTCTGGATAGTGTTAATAGTCGAAGACTGGATGGGACTATTTCGAGGTCTGTTCATCGAAAATCCACCTGGACCGGTCAGTATGTGCAATTTGGAGGTTTCAATACAATCCAGTACAAAAGAGGCCCCGTGCATACATTGTTTGACTGAGCCAGGAGGCTATGCACTTGAGCTAATGTGGAAAGTGAGTTATTTTGGCTCATGAAGGTACTGAAACCCAACGGCTACCCAGCAAAGTTTA
>UZAN01043422.1:0-24332 GCA_900618425.1 Echinostoma caproni
GGGCAGATACAAGTCTAGGGTGAGAATAATGGATAATCGGATTTGTTTATGTGATGATTTTGTCGTGTAAATGAGCCGTGAGCTCAAAAGCTGGGAAGCAGTTGATAGTTGTTTCAACCTGATTGGGTTTTATCAGCAGTGCGATTCCATCGACCCAACTGGGGATCAAACCCGGGACCTCACTGGTAGAACACAAACTACTACCCACTCGGTCACCGGGCAGCTGATCAAACCGTTTCTGATTTTGAAAATATACGATATCGCACAACCGATCTTTTCGAGCTTGTTGCGGGTATCGATCCTCGCTCATATCGGTACTAGCCTCCCGGAGTTATGACTCGATCGGAGACTTTCCAATGTTTCTCAGGTTTTTCAGCTCACGACTCACTGACACGACGAATGCATCATATAAAGGAGTCTAATACTATGATCAGTTTATCAACACATGCAATTGGGGATGGAAATATGCATGGGCTTTTCTCGCTGTAAAACATATCCAGGATTATAAAAATATAATAGAAGAAATAACGATGGGTACTCTTACTAATAGCCAGTCATCTTCCTAGTTCAGTTACAAGTTGGGATTAGTGGTAATAGCACGAATAAACCAATCACATACGACCCATGTTTCGGAACTCTTAGACAATGTCAAATTCCCGTACAGTATTATACCAGTGTGTACACTACACTTAGTACCTACCCCTCGGTACTGTGGAGATTCGTGTGTTTGCGCGTTTACCCCTGGCTATATCTCATCCAAGTGGATTAAACGCTTAAGTCCCTCGGTGAACCACAAACCTTTAAACACAACCCTCACAAGGATGGATATGAAAGCTGCACAAGGTAGTGATTTTCGAGACCATTAGATGAGATGTATCAACTCAATTATCATTAAGCCTCTACAGAGGGTAACCTTACATTAGCTATGTAATCCGAGAAAGTGGACAGCAGATAAAATAAAGATAATTGGGAACATCATTGATTTGCAAAAAACGAAGTGAAAGCTGATTTGAAAATTACATTTCTCATATAATAATGGGTGTAGAAAGACAGTAATATCAGTTTACCAACTGTGGTCACAATATGCGAGCATCATCTAAGATGGCATTATCAGAGGCGATCAAGGTGTGTATCCTGTAAACGGGGGTGCACTCAGTAATTGAGTCAATAATTTCGGTATATGTAATAACTGCTTTGAAAAGAAAATATTGGGATAAATCATCAGAAGCGAACTTTATGAAGATATAAAACAGTTACATATCTCCGTGTTTTGAGAATGCAGTACAGGTTAACATAATTATTGACGAAAGTTGACGTCACAACTTCTCATCAAGTTGAAGTAAAGTAAACGACTCCATTTGCGCAGGACTGGCATATTTCATCAATGGGGCGGCATTTCATTCCGCTGTTTAAGTGGCCCTGTGGGATCACATCTTAAAAAACAGCGATGGTTCTAAATGTGACAATTAGTGAAATAAATAATATATGCTTATTAGTGGATACTATCACATTTTATTGTATGTTATGTACGTATACATAGCCTAATAAGAAATAGTCAAGAAGTGGGTCTAACTAACGGATAGCAATAAGAGAGACAGGGATGCGAATGGAGAGGATATCGATAAGGCTCTTGTGAACGTAACTCGCACAAGAGTCACTGTGAAAATCGCACAATTTGCCAAATAGAGTATATCTTGGAAGGAATGAAACGAGGCTGCGGATGACTAAGCTGCCACAGAGGGAAATGAAATCATTTTAACCAAACAATGAAAAGTGACCCGGGGAAAAGATTTTTATGGCACAGCTTGGTGTGTTGAACTGCAGAGGGGATAAGCCTCATAGTCACTAGGACCTACTGTTCAGTCATGCAAGCCGGCAACCTAAGCCCGGGACTTGGGGTGACGAAACACATAAGAGTCTGCTAGGTTAGGCGTGATATTTAACCGGAAGATAGCAAAGTTGTCTACCACCAAAGTTGGGGGGTAGTGGCCGGGCTCGAACCTCGAACCATAGGGTCCCAAGAATGCTGGGGACAGCGACTAAACCACTGCGCCACCACCACCTAAAGTGATGAATAATGGGAAGAACACAGTGAGAATCGAAGAACGAACTTTGAGATTACTTGGCAGCGAATAACAGTCAGTTATAAATAGGTTATTTAACTAACAGCACTCACAATTAGAGAGGACTGCTTCATAACATAGTCTAAAGAGACAACAAAGGTCTGTGTTGGTGATCATTCGACAAAAGTTAGTATACGAAGCTGTATACATATAAGACGGCGCGAATATAGCAGACATGCACTCGAAGAACAGATATATCTTCAATTTGGGTAGCGAACAAAACGGAGGAAAAGCTAAACTTTGCAGTTCAACAGAGTTGTTGGAGAAGAGAAAACCCTAAATCCCTGAGGATGTTGAGTTATCGCGAGGAAAATAGCCATTAAAGCATAGCAGAAAACGAACTGCCTAATAAAAAATTTCAAATTTTGAAGGAGAACTAGTAGCGATAATCGATGAATTAATATGACCAGAAACGGATATTCAACATTACTCCCGAGATGTATGAGTAAACTGCGCAACAAAGATCTCACATCTAAGATGAATCGAGACAGAATCATGCGGAGCGTTGAAACACGAGTTCCGGGGGCTAACAATAGAACTCTCGACAAGTTTAACCCCAAGAGAAATGATGGTAAACGGACGAAGACGTTAAGGGGGGGCGTTTCTGAGTGGACACAACATTGACAGGTCTTCGCGGATTACAAATAGAAGGGATATCGACCGATTTGGTGACAAGAAGAGTTGAGACATCTCATACTTTAATCCTTCCTGACATGGATTTCGAAAATCAGTTGCAGAGCTTGTTTCGGTGGTTTGAAAGAAGTTGAAAGCTTCGATGTGCCAATCCTACAGAAGCCTGATGGAATGAGGGCGTAATTTCTGTCGAGGACGAGTCAATGAACGCCAAGTTCAACTCATCCATGTCAGCGCTGTGTAACCTTAACAGGTAATTCGTAGAAGCAACGAATAGTTTGTCACTTCCAGTAGTTCAAAGTATGTCTGCTACGGCTAATAATGACGAACTTCCATACGGACCCCTTACCTTACAAGCCGCCAATTTACGACCAATTAAACCGCAAGATGTGTAGTTGCAACAGATCGGTGTTTCAGTAACGTGACATGGGGGATGTACCGGTGAGCGCTAAGGTGAATTTGCGCAACGGTGTCAAAGACAAACGAGCGCAATAACATGCGAACGGAACAAAGCCGATAGTGAAGGTTTTCGCGCGGAAGAACACCATATTATTCAACTTTGTAAAACAAATGTCATAATGCGTTAGTACTGATATAACCATGGTGATATTTGGGTAGACTGTGGAGAAAAATTAATGACCGGTAAGTACCAGATATTGCTGTAGTTTAGCCGTACACTCGATCATGCTGCAAGTAGTCCGGCATAAAATAATTTGAAAGTTTAATTTCCGCTTGATCCAGTGAGACAGCTAATACAGTGCAAACGTTTCATCTATTTTTTCAGCTACTTCCTTCTTGCTTCCATGGAAGTTCAATTAATACGGGAATATTGTTCCTTTGTGGATAAGTACAGTCACAAAAAGACAGTACCGGTTTGAAAATGTTCACTGGGGATAGAGGGGATACACAAAATTTGTGAGTAAATAGACGAGGATGGTGGTTGATGAGAAACCTGTTTAGAGTGGGCATTTCTTTTTATTGAAAATAAATCCAAATCTGTGAATAGAAAGGAATGGTGAACAAATGTGAGACAATAACGGAACTAACAGAAGCTATTTTTGAGCAGTACTTTATAATCCATCAATAGCTTTGCAAGAAAACACAAAAAGCTTGGCGAACGTGCGACATCCTGAGACTCTGAAATATAAGAAGACCACATCCTGTCACTTTGCGAAATCTTTGTTGATCATGACGGAAACAAACAAACAAAGCTTCGCACAAACACAAAGCTCCTTGGTATCGGAATAGATGCGAAACAAACTGTACCCCAATTGCATCTTTTCAAAAAGAAACAGATATTTGTGAGGATTAAAGAATGATCAGTTATCATCACAGGTATCATCCACGGGTAGTCCTCCTGTCTGTGTATCTGCCCGCTTTTCTTTTTCATTTTTCATTTTTTTCTTTTTACTTCCTTTTATTGAATACACAAAGATACAATTTTCAGGAAGGGGGAAGCGGCCAATCAAAGGGCTGTCATACAATACACAAATGGGGAAAGTCAGGCGGTGGTGATGGGATTCGAACACTCGTCCTCAGGGGTGATGATTGGTGACGTTACCACCAGACCACCACCACCGCTTCTGTGACAGGAAGGCGCACTCCTGAGCTGTAAACATATATCTCTTAAAATTGAGGTATTTATGGGCATTCCAGACTGATGCGGTAATTGTAAATGAACGGGAAGACCAGAACTGCAGTGCAGCCAGTCGGGGGATGTATTCCTGCCGATGGTTTAATGTTTGTTGATGGCTTCTTCCACATGAATGTTTAAAGAAAAACCAATGACGCAAGACATACCACTAGACTTTACTCTGCCCTGTTTCTGCCCATGATCGCATTGGCACTGGCTCAAGTCAGCTCTGTTTTATGTGCTTTTACAAATCAAGAAAAAATCAATGGGCTTTTTCCAAAGTAGTAGGATAATCGAATTGATTCTAAAATCAGTACACTGATTATTTTCCTCAAAACAATTGCGAACAGAGAACATTCGAATTGCAAATCTAAGTAACGTGTTTCAAACAGAGATTCTCAATCATCACTAGGGTTTATCACACGATAGAAATCATACATCAGCACCCGAAACCGGTAACCGGTATTCTGGAAATCAATAACGGGAAAAAATCTAACATAGTAATGGTTAATTTATTCAGACCCGACAACTGGAATCAATAGTTTGTAAGCTTGAGACCATGCAAGCGAAAAAATGAAACATTTTCGTTCACACTCATAGTGGCATGGTACCCTCGACTGTGTTATTTTCGAATTCACTCTTCCTGACAATTTATTTCCAGATGGCTGTTAAGGCAATACTACGGATGAGTTCGCCGTTGGAGTTATCGTCTCCCTTGGGATTATAACAGATCCGGAAGATTCAGAGCTCTTATTTTCAGAATCGATTAATCTGTTCGAGCCCAGCAAACGGGAAAACACGATTGCTTGGATCGCGAACTGAATAACGTTTTACAATCTGAAGGCCAAATTTGATTCAGACATGTGGACTCATAATTTATTGGAAAGCAACATAAATATTTTAATATATTGTTATCTATTTGACGGAGATTCGTTAAGAGCAGTTAAATTGATTATATTTTCGAATAAAAATTTTTAAACTTCATTTGTTTTATTGCTACAGCCAGGATACAGAAAAAAGATGTAATCAGGAAATACGGTCCAACTACCTTGTGAGGGAAAGGCAATTTGGACACATGTAAACTTACTTCGCCGTGGATAAATTGTTGATACCGTGTGTCAATGAATAAGGTGTGATAGATTTTAATTGGTTCAAATCATCACTACTTTCAGAAGGCAAATTTCGCAAGATGTCAACACTTTGTTCAATCTCCTCAATCACTGGCGTAAAACAACCAGGCAAATATGCAGCAGATTGGGTCGATCAATTCACACAAATACGTCGAAAGCGTTTGCTTCACAGAGTTGAGGCCTAGAGACCCAGTGTTTCATTGTGTCCAACAACAGACTTTCCCTAACCATAGTGGCAGCGGAACGCGCCAGGCAAATCAAATGTGCCGACGCGTAGTGTCGGACACCAAAGAGGGATTATGTGAATATGCAAACCGACAGACACGGGATCAATCCACATTTAAATCAGCAATTTGGGGGCAAACGTTCCGGGTGGGCCCAGGCTTGGGTGGGAGTGGCGGTACTCAATGCGGTCACTGATCACGTGTGATGGAACGGTTAGCACATTTCTCGCGATTTGACAAACTTTCCCCTCCCGGGCCCTAGGTTAACACAGACCTGTGTTTGTTAGTCTGTTCACCTTAGCGAGCTAATGAAAACCCGTGAACTGATGACAGCTCATATATCACATTAACGACAACGTTCGAAAACTAACTACCGAGTTTTTCGCATGAATTACAAAGCGCGTTAAGCAATATTGCAAGCGGTCTATCAGTCTGTTTGATCCTCTCTCTCCCTCCTGCACCCCCGCCACCCTCCCCCCTCCAGAGCAGCCCGAACAGTAGCTAACCATAATTGTAAAATATGATTGATTATTGTGCGTAAACTTCATATAAAGAACACCTCTCTCGTGACCAGATGTAAAACTATATCCCCCCGCATGTTTTTGTAGTGTATTTGTTGTTGCCTAAAGTACAAGTGATAACACATACATTTATTGATCTCAGGTTGTATTAAATGTTTGGTTGTGCGTTTCTGGCAAATTTCAGTCATAAAATAGAATTTCAATGGTATAAAAAGACTGAATGGGAATAGAAATTAAATATTTAATTCATTATGTTTAAGGTCTGTTTAATGGCAAACATTTTTTACGAACTGGAAAAGGTCTCTTGAAACACGATTTTGAGGTATTGAGGTATTATTACAAGTCCGAGGAGAGAATATACAGTTAACGGAGGAGGGAGGTTGATAACGGAAGGTGTAAAGTTTGCATACCCGATAACTGACTAGTGTGATCTACATAGTTGAGTATATGAGGATGTTTAGATCAGTGAAAGTAGTACACACTTGCCATGCATAAAAAACACGGAACATTGACTAAACCACCATCCCCGCCCACCCTGTCATCATTTGGCTACCAATTTCACATTACTGTTAAAAATACTCAAATTTTTGCGGAACAAATTACTGTGAACAAATCGTAACAATCAGAGCATTGTACTGTTGCAGCACGTAGTATGATGTTCCACTTGCGGACGAAGAAAATCCCCCGGGGTGACAACAATCATTGACTGGCAAACGTCGTGAATAAACCCGTGGTCAATTACAAAACAACGATAATTAATATAAGTGGTCAATAGACTTTCTTTGAAAAGACCGGAACCAGATCAATGCGTTTCTCAAACTATGTGAAATTGGTTATAAATGTGACAACTGAATGCTTTTGTAACATTTAATCGTCACATGCACTCTTTATTTTCAGCGTTCACATAGATAACTGGTTGCGGTCTAGGATTTTCATACCGATTACATGAATGTGCCTGGCCCCAACATGAATAGACGGGACATTTGTGCAGATGTGGTGGACCAAATTTCCCAGTCAGAAAATTATAAGAGACGAGATTTTGTGGTGGCACTATATCGTGTCATACTTGTTCGGTTCTCATGACACAACAGTTCCAGAGGTGTCCTTTTTGTGCAAAGTACCAGGTGAAGCCCTGATTTAGCACTGTTTTGGTTTTTACCGAACGAACGAACGAACGAACGTGAAATGAAATATCATAATGGAAGCAATACTTTTGTCTGAAGTGAATAACAATAGCAGAAATAGGCTTGAGAGAAGGACGACGGGAGAGGCGCAATTAGAATACTTAAACTTGGTGGGAAGTGGCCGATGTCATGTGTGGCTTGACAAACGGAGACTGCACAATGCCTTACGCGATCGACGATCTCGATTTGCAAGCCTCACAATTACGCTATTGTAACTTCTACACACACACAAACGCACACACTGAGTACTGCATCCTTTCCTATATTTGTGCTATAAATCCACAACGTTTTGCCCCGGAGGATGAGAGTTATTTATAACAAATAACGGTAAATGTATCGGTTAATTTGGCATACACACAACGAAATATCTCATTTGGAACAGGTCGTTGAAGTTCCTATAAGCACACAGGATAGTTACTGGAACGATCCGATGGTAGATGCGCATTTCCTGCAGTTACAAAAATAAATCCTTCAATAGACAATGGGATCCGTACTTGGTCTATACCTTTTCCTAGCACTCATAAACGACCTACCACCTGCCCTCGTGAGGATCTAGGATGTTCCACATTTTTTTGCGTTAGATCGTCATCAAAGACCATAGAGAAAGTTGGAACAATAAAATGTGTCGTCGGATCGTCTAAAGCGGACCTAGTCCCCCGTTTACTATCAGCATTCATTAGACCACACACCGAGTATGCTATCCAGGCTTGGAATAGATAGCTGATTCGCCACCAAAAGCCATTCGAGCGTCCGCAGAAAACAGCAGCTGAAATGGTCAAAGGGTTTCTAACCTAAAACATACGACGAAAGACTGCATATTCTTGGGTTCTATTCATCTGAATACCGTCGAATATGGTGAGAGTTGAGGTTCAATAAGAAGATATTTAGGAAAGTTTGCAGTTAACTGTTGGGTCGATGGTTCGATCTGCGCTTGGGGCAGCGTCATTCGGTTTACTGTGGTTCACAGTTTAGGTTTCACTGTTCAAGCCTCTAAAAACACATTCTGGCTCTCAAACTAAACGTAAAATATGAAAACTACGAGAAACAAGAAAGACGTACTCACGATTATATAATTGCATAAGCGTAAGAGTAAAGACAGTTTTACTAAGGTATAACCACCATGGTGACATGCTGTACCCAAGTATATATATATATATCATCGTGGCAGAAAAGACAAGGCAGTGTTTGGCTATCATATAAAACCCTTTTCTAAGAAACTATGAACAAATAGGTGAGAAACTGCGCAAAGATCACTGAACGAGTAGACGTGTAGAAATACTGTAACGATGATTCGATCGTTCAGAGACCGCAACCGTAATAGAGACACAGACAAACAGTTTACTTCACTCGGTCCGTGCACGATATAGAAGAACGCATTTGTGCGTGCTTCATGTGGGCATCAAACCTTGAAGATCATGGCTTTGCCTGTCCTCCATGTTTATGACACTGCTGGAAATATTTCTAACCAGAATGCATGACAAGGTAAACTGCAATCGGAATAGGATCAACTAGTGTATTTTATTGTTTTGTATTAAAGCTTTAGCGAGTTACATACAAGCTTTCAACCAAAAATATGAGACCGTTACAATTCTAGCTAATCCTGCGCATTGGCTTTCCCTGAATCTGCAGACATGCGAGACGGAATAAGTTTGTACTTTGAACAGGTTTAAGGGTGGGATTTGCACGCTCACATGTCAGTGTGTGCGATCAGACAGGATATTGTCAGCAAACTTTAAGCGCGCATCAATATGATCATTACACATATTGACAATCGGAACAGACAACAGAATTTGGGAGACACGGCTGATCATTGAGAGGCCACGCCTCATCAGCTTGCAATCGGCCTTCAGCAAATCAAGGAGAATTACAAGGGAGCAGTAAAGGGAAAAAGGGAGAACGCATTAAAGAACAAAAGCGTCTACCACTGACAAATCAGAACAAAGTGGCGCAGTCTTCTCATCTGAAAAGAGAGAACTTTCAACTTGTGAGCAACAGTTTGGGTATGTAAGAACCATGTTTAAGTGTGACACTCAAGTACTTCACATGGCTGACCCAGCTCATCGTTTTTTCCTTAATCTGTACATTGTCGGAGGGAGATGGGGAACGGTGTAAAGTAAAAATACATTCAAGGCGTTTTTCGGAAAACCAGATTAAGACCGGATGAAGTGGAATACGAAACGAAGTGGGCTAAGTTTGCGCTATATTCAGCTCCCTCTGATTAGTCACATACGGAAACAGAAATCAGGATATCATTAGCATACCTAAAGTTTCGTACAGGGTGAGTACAAGACAAGTCACTGATATAGGTCGCAAAAAGATAAGGTGATAAGACAGCCCCCTGAAGTACACTGGAACTACTGAATGGTGCCCTTGAATGTCTTCTTTCCAAATAAACGTACTGGTATTTTTACGAACCGTAATCAGTGAGCCATTCAAGTAGAGAGGCGGGGCAGCCGAAAGATTAGAGCTTGTTAAGTAAACGAGAACGGGGCATTAAATCAAAAGAGGAAGTATAATTAAAAATGCACAGTGCACATATTTTGGTTTTTGGTTAAGGGACTTACAGATGAAGTGAACTAAAGAAGAAACAGCATCCAATGTAGAGCGGTGATGACTATATGCAAACTGATAAATATCATCGGGGTGGTAAGGAATAATTGAAGGCAATGCAGAACTGATCGCTTCATCGATTTTAAACCAGTGGAAGTTTGAACCATTGGTCTGAAACGCTTCGCTGTTGGGGACTTAGACGTTCCTTTGGGGATGAGAGTAATTCTCACTGGGCGCCAGTAATCAGGAATAGTTGGAAGCTCGAGGGAAAGATTACCTATGTCTGCAAAGTGTGCGATAGTGGCACAGCATCGTGTTTAAGAAGAGTAGGACTTAATTTGTCTGGACCAAGTGCAATCGACACTTTGAAAGAACACATGTTTATACATATCACTATAGAGATTTGATGGGAACGGACAAAGACGGAATGTTTGGAGAACTGGAATCAATATAACTGGGATGTGTCGGGAGAAGAATGAATAAATGCAGCATTCAGTTTTTCAATATCAATATAGTGCCTGGAAAGCAATTTCTTCTGTCTGCAGAGTAGATTGATTATACGCCACACAGATTCATAGTTCCTCGTCCCAAAAAACTGACTTGCATAAAGGGCGTCCAACCGTCTTATTTAACCCTTGATCAGAAAAGATAATGATTGCGTTTCAGCCCTCCTGCCAAGTTTATTTGCACGTTCTTATTCACGACGTCATTTAAGGAAAGGTGTTGATATTCTTTCATGTTCAGGGAACAAAGTGATCATAGAACAGCAAATTTCAAATCACAGTTTACCACTTCTGTCATTGTGTTTAAAGGAATACAATTGGTAACTACCTCAAGAGACTTTCCAAGCAAGACAGTACTGTCTGGGGAAAGATCTTACTGACGGAACACAATGTATTTAAAGAAAAATGTCCTGAGTGTGAGTAAATCTTAGATCTGACCAAGATCAGATCAAGATCACTGGTCCCTAAGCGAAAGAACTGTTTGGTGGATTATGTGTGGTTTGTGATCATGTGATCTAGATGAGAGTTTCCTCTAATCCGTTCAATAATCAGGTCACTGAGATTTAGACTGAATAAAGTTTGCAGAGAGGCATGGTTAAAGTCACCGAATATTAGGTGCAAGCTGTCAGCAAGGGATGGAGCAATAACTGGTAGGAAATGATCATAAAATGTATCACTGTCTGACAATCTACACTGGGGTGCAATGTACAAGTTAGTGATGACGACAAAAAGTAAGCGGGAGAATTTGGGGTGACAGACGACAGTCAAGTAATCAACGCCATTCTGTGAATGCTTAAAACGTGCGTCGGACTTGCCGCACCAATTGGAATTGATGTAGGTAATCACACCGCCTCCCAGATTGTTCCTACACCGTTGTCTGTCTTGTCTGAAGCAGACGAAATTTTCCATTTGGGCCACGTAATCGTCCACATCCTCATTTAACCATGAATCCTGAAGACACAAGACATGAGAGTTGCGGAATTCCTTTCGCTGGAGCAGGTAGGATAAGTCCGGAAGCTTCCCGAACACAGAACGGATGTTGTTACCCACAATGGTAGGTACGGTCATCTTGCTGGACGTAGTACGACGACCCAGGGCAGTTTGCTAACCGGCATGAATCGTTTTTCCGCGTTTGTAGTATTTGTGCGCTTGTTTAGCAACTGGCACGCCAAACATGGTAATATAGCTTTTCACAATAGCATCCTTTATGTTTAACAATAATTCCCTTGTGTATGTGGTAACAGTACGCATATTTAAAAATTTGGGTAGATAAATTCTAGAGCCCAGCGAGGACGAGATATTGTAGCTCATCCGTTCAAGGATGCGCTTGTCAAGCATAATGATGTGAGCGGCAGATCACTTTGTCCTTGAAGTGCTCTACATGGCATGTTGGATAGTGCAGGCAAGTTGTCCGGTATGACCAGTCACACTGGCAACGCGTTGGAAAAATCAGGCATTTTTCAAAATAACTCTCTCTCATGTCTCACATGAGGATTCATAGAAAGATGATTTGTTTTCTCTTATTCAGAACATATTTGAATTGGTCATTCCCCGGATCCAATTAAGTCAGTTTATGCTTAATAGATCGAAGCAAAAGTAATTGATCGTAGTTCTCTGTAAAGAATATATATATATATGTCTGTCAACTGGAAAGTAGTCTTGAGGGCCAAAGCACGCAAAGGTCTGGAGAAAACTGATAAATGAGAACAGGCTACCAACTTGATGGACCGCATACCAAAAGGTCCAACTGCACGAGGGGGCACAAAAAGTGTTGAGAAATGAACGAAATTACAAAATGTGTCATGTTTTTCGTAGTTTGTCAGCGATACATCTTTGCAACTTATTTTAGTGACATTCGGTTATGCAACAACTGATGCACCATCGACCATGGTCGAAGCCAAGAAACGGTACGTTTATCATACAATAGAACAATAGAACCAACAATAAAATTGGATAACTCTGTGCTAATTGGATTAGGCGAGGAGCATGAAACACGAATCACAGTAGCAAATTTAACACGGAATCGCACTAGCAATCTTGAGCCGGAATCTCACCCTCTGCGGAGTCTCGGGAAAACGGCTGAAGAATTATCGGTAGGTTTATTGAAAAATCAATAAGATTAAATAACATGTACAAAGGAATGTTATTGGGTAAAACGGTTTTCGCCAATAGCCCGCTTTTATTCGTGACGTCACACACCTTGAGTTTGAACTGCACGGCTTTAGATTGATTGACATTGTTGGCCTGTGGTTCGTTGTTCAGAGACTCTAACACGTCGTACTCTAGGATCACCACAAACATCGGGGATATGTTGTGCCTGGTATGGCGTAATATCTTGTCTATTCCCGTGTGTGAGGCTCAAAAACGAAAGGCATTGGTGAACGTTACGATGTCGCAAGAGTTCAAGCAATGCCGGGAAACGAACGCAGAACAATCATTAGGAACAACACCTTTGGGAAGTAACATGCGCATCGTTGAAAATAACAATTATCCAGTTAATATTAACCCGAAAATGCAACAAAATGAATGATCAAACATTGTACTATAGAATAGACACATAATTTGAAACAATGCAGTTCGTTGCTTCGTTTTTCACTCATTTCCGAACCACCACATCGACATCTTTCTGACAATTGAGGTGTCTGGAGAGAAAACTTCACTGGGATTTATGCTAAACTATGTGTACAGTGCTTGTTTCATACGTAATGTGGAAATGTGGAAACTGTTCTAATGGATTTTTAATGCAAACCTTACTGATTCGATTTGCCTCATCATCATCATCATCATCATCATCATCATCATCATCATCATCATCATCATCATCATTTCATTATCATCATCATCATCATCATCATCATCATCATCATCATCATCATCAAATCATCTTCATTATCATCATCATCATCATCATCATCATCATCATCATCATCATCATCATCACATTATCATCATCATCATCATCATCATCATCATCATCATCATCATCATCATCATCATCATGTCTCATCATCATCATCATCATCATCATCATCATCATCATCATCATCATCATCATCATCATGATCATCATCATCATCATCATCATCATCATCATCATCATCATCATCATCATCATCATCAGATTCATCATCATCATCATCATCATCATCATCATCATCATCATCATCATCATCATCATCGCAAACGAATCATCATCATCATCCGAATCATCATCATCCGAATCATCATCATCCTCATCATCATCATCATCATCATCATCATCATCATCATCATCAATATCCGAATCATAATCATCATCACCATTATCATATATCCGATTCATCATCATCATCATCTTCATCCGAATCCTACATCATCATCATCAACATCCGGATCATCAACAACATCATCCTCAATTCATCATCTACATCATAACATCATCACCATAATCATCATCATCATCAGCATCATCATCATCATCATCATCATCATCATCTAATCATCTTCGTCATCCAAATCAACATCATCATCATCATCATCATCATCATCATCATCATCATCATCATAACCGAATCATCACCATCATCATCATCATCCGAATCTTCATCAACATCATCATCATCATCATCCGAATCATCATCAGCATAAACATCATCATTATCGTCATCAACACATCATCATCATCAGCATCATCATCATCCCAATCAACATCATCATCTTCATCGTCATTATCATCATCCGAATCATCATCATTATCAACATCAACATCATCCCAATCATCATCATCATCGAAACTGAAAATCGAAGAGAGCGGCTGTTTTAGTCCTTCGCAAAATTTTGACAAAATGAGACACGACTCTACTCGACTAAAATGGAATATTTTTTCTTATAGTTTCGCCCACAGTAGATAGTTTTTCTACCACGAAATCGTGTGACTGAGGGATGATCTCGTTTTCCATGGTTATCTTCCCTCTAGCAACATTGTCACGTTAAGTCATCAACTATTCTGTGACATAATGTGAATAAAATAACTGTAAATATCGAATACTATTCATCTGTTTAGATAAAAGAAAGGTTGTGATTGGTAATCATCCTCACAAATCATCGGTGGGTAATGTTGTGCGTTGTATTGATTTGTTGTTCCTTGTTTTGATATTATCTGCAAACACTTGATCAGAATGAAAAAACATTATTAAATGTTTATTTTTTTTCAATTGATGTGAATAACACGCATTTCATGCCTATCTCAGTTCGGAATAGTTTTTTTTCAAAGTTATAATCATTAATTGGATTGTAACATGTACATGTGTGTGTCAATAGAGGAGGGAATTATCGGATACGCATACCTGATGAACGGCAATCACCACGAAAACGATCATGCGCTTACTAGGCCACTTTGTCCAGTCAGTCACCTACTGAGTATCCGCAATAGTTTTTAAAACCATCAACCAAGCACTTTCATGCGGTGCTTTTACTTCTTGTCCTTTGGCTGCCAATGCGGATAAAAGAGCATAGATAGGTGAAATTGAATGTGGAGGGAAAAATCTGAAGAATTGAGGTTGCGGAGATTGAGATGATGCACAAGCGCTACAGGTTGTGACACCCAGCCATTTCACTCAGCGTCACTAACCGAAAAAACGAAACTTGTCCACTTGCTCCACTAATTCCCCAGTTCGATTGAGGCTGAAGGCTGAACTTACGCCGCCTTGTAGCAACGTTTTACACTTTTAGGGAGCAAATCACGCAAGTAACCATTGCCACGTTGGCACTCAAGCTTGCCGGAAAGACTTGAAACTTACCGGGATCTTCACTTATTAGTAAAATGTCGTCAGCATACTCCGGACCAGACAGTTTGTTATCTGGGAACAAAGCACGAGGAAAGGCCTGTTTCCCAAAGCAAGTCTATAACAAAGAATGCGATTCATCGTAACGCATTCCTTGTAATTAGGCACCGTAATTCGGTAAACCGAACGAGAAAGTAGACTACCACAAGCCTCATTGGTCGCACTTTTGTTTTCATTTTACAGTAAAAGAGACGTTTACGAGGATTGATCCCATGGACCGCATTTATGTATCATATGTTCGCAAGATAAAGTTTACGCCCCGAAGTTTTGACAACCAACATTACTGTTTAGCGGATAATCAACCCCCCGGGTCCGGATGAGTTTGATTATCACCGATAGGGGTTATCTCAAAATGGGAGATACGATGTGCATGCAAATAAACCCCTGGCTTTGACATTTGCCATCAAGTACACAAAAACACCGTTGGACCATCGTCCATTCGGGTGAACCGGAGTAGACATCGAGGTGTGTTTTTGAGGCGAAAACAAAACAAAACTTGGATGTACTGCAATTCATGTAGGCGTCTTGTTTATACATGGAAAGTGTTATTCCACCGCTGCCAGCATGGGTTTGTTTACAATATCTTTATATACACAATGTACCAAATCAAAGTCAAGTGTGTGTGTGCATATGTTCAGCTAACGAGAACCAGACCACGTTTTGTGCTTCTCGTGCAAAGGAGACCGGGGTTCGAGTCTGTTACATCGCTTCCAGAAAACGGGCCGATTGGTTTTGCCGAAAATGGAACGACTGTACCAGATCTGTATTTGTCGGACGCGTTCTGATTAGTTCATCCTAGTCAACTGGGGCAACACAGTTTCAAACCGCTCAATGTCTTGGAATGAGTTACACGTGTTGTATGGAATTCATATTGAAGCATGAGGCTTTATCCGTTTTGCGTCTGTTTTCGTGTTAGAAGGAATTCCGTTGAATGAAACTGAAGAATCATGACCATTCGACCCGCACAAATCAGAGTCCACAGTGAGAAGCAGGTGATTGTACCTGGGGCACAGACATCATGATCAATAGGTAGCCCGAGAATGGTAATTATAACGAATGTCCAACAGCTTGCACTATTGTTACAGTTAAAACTGGAAAACAAAACAGTGGACACAAAATTCAGTGTATTAGTTGCTGTTCCTGATAGTATAGCGTGTAATATGCTTTTGATGATCCATCACGTGATCCAATGCTAACAATAGAAATTTCAGAGAATTCATACAAACGCCCATCCAGCCAGTCGGCCAGTGAGGCAAATAGTTAGACAGACAATTAGCCCAACAGACGCGTCGTCAGACAGTGATATTTGGATTTATTTGGCGCATTCTGGACCAACTATGCATACTAGGCTTCGAGAATCACAACCCCAAAACAGGAACCTAACTAATCTGATATGGTATCAGTCTACCGTGTGAAATTCGAGTGAATACACACATCCTGTTGCAGATCCGGGTTTTGCAGTGTTGCAACAATGTGTGAACGATCTCTCGAAATTCGGACAATAAATCAGACTGAACCGCTCAGTTCGGCAACGCCAATCTTTGATACATCGCGGGCTCATTTTTTTCAGGAATGTTTATTACAATTATAAAACGATCTTTTGCATTCTCCTCTGTAAAGTCATATTCTGGCGAAATGGAAAACGTCGACAGTTGTGAAATGGGATAATTTATTCGAAAATAAAGTGTTTTTATTGTTCTAAACATTGAAAAGGGAGCATCCATTTCATGAGCATTCCACCAATGGACACTTATTTAGCCGTTCTCGAAATGGGGTTGATTTTGGAAAAAATGTGGCTAATTATGCAGAATCGTTTTACGAAGAGCGAAACGCCTTGCGCTAGTGAGTAATTCAGGTTCCACATCGAACACCCTTGTATTGGTTAATCCAGGCAACATACTGGCATTTTTTAATCAAATGTGCGATTGATAATGGATTATCAAGGATTGAGTAGTCCCTTTTACTATCTTTTGGATACTCTGGACTATGCTCTGAAGCCCAAACCCACCAAACCATTGCCAAAATCTGTGTTGTGAGACAGCCGCCATTTATTCCGGTTGGATACCGTGTCCCTCAGACTGAAACTGCATGTGATCTCCTCCTCGGGTCCCAATTTTGGTTTTCATGAATGAATGCCGAACTCTGTAAATGACGGCGTTCATTCTCTCGGTAGTTTATCCATTGCCTCAAAACCAATGGGTATTCCATAGTCGATCTGGCACGTTAGGTTCACTTGAACCCTGACCTGTTTTATCCAAGGACTGCCCGCTTTCAACGATGGGACGTTCACATTGATCTTGCAGCATGCAGATATTTTCAGTGGCCTGTGAGGGCATATACCATGCCCATGTAGTCGCATCAACTGTAACACGAACTGCATACGGTAATTTTGTATTCATTGCCATGCAAGAGGGGCTGTTGAGATTTACACCAGGAATCCAGCTAACTCCTTAAACCTGGCTCAACCATATGAATCATGCGCGCGCGTCATCCTCCCGCCCCTCCCAGAGAAGAACCCGTTCCGCGGTGCAGGATGTTGCACAACGCGATGTACCCGGTAAAGTGCCTGATAGAAAGTAATAACCAAATTTACGTTTTCAGTAGAATGCAAATATTAGCATATCATATTCTGTGCTGCTCAGTGGATACAGACCTGTAACATTCCAGCCGTATCTACAGTTCATTGATGCGAAATTCTGATCTTTTTAGACTCGTTATCCGTAGAAGCGGATGGTTTAACTAATAAAACTAAGCAACTAGGAAAACTCCATACCGACAGCCACTGTCAATACCAATTGTATTGTATTGTATTGTGTATCACTTTTGCAAGCACTGAGGTTTACATTTCAGTTAAAAAAACCATACACGCCAACTGTCACAAAGCGCACATTCAATGAGGAGAACCTGGTTACAGATATGGGGACATTTTATAATCCCTCTCTTTGTTTGCGAGTAGACGTGCAAGATACCTCGAGTTTCGAATTCCACGTGAGGAAAGTGAAGTTCCGTCGTCCATAAAGTGGTGAAAGAAATTCCAGCTTGAATTTGTAGTCTTTACTTAGGTAGAAACAAGAAGTAAAGTAAGAGGAACTAATGAAGTTTATTAGTATACATTCTGGTTATTACGGGTTGTTATTTGTGTTCACATGCTTGCACACATTGATCGTGAAAGGCTCATTGATGTTGTTTTGATTTTTCAATTTTCCCCTTTAATCTCATGTGATATAGATTTGAGTTGTTGGGTGGATCCGGGGGACTTGTCCTGTATGCAGCCGTTAGGTGAAACATTTGCCTGTTTCCCCCAAATGTACTGGGCGCGGACAATTCTACTTGGTACTGGTTACGATCTGGTGTACAGGCTATTACTTTCTTCCCTGTATTTCGAATCCAAGTGTTGCCGTAATGAATTTGGCGAATTCCTTTTTTTGAAAACTGGCCGGTATCTTTCACTGTAATATTTATAGTGTATATCGATAAAGTCAAAGTCGCCAAGGCTCTTGATTAGTGGTGAATTTGCTACCCTCCGGATATCTCTGAAGATTGCGTGATATTCCTGCCAGAAAACTGCTCAAAATTTGTTCAACCTTTGTATTGTAAGAAATTATCACTGACTATTCGGCGAAGTGTAACCGATATCAAAGTGTTGTATTTTTAAACCTGAATCGATAACTCTCTAGAGATTATCAGCGAATCCTTCCCATTGCTACAGTGGATAGCGTTAAAGTGATTCAAACCATTAAACTGTGCTCGAAAATTATTAGACATCTCTAAATTTTTAAATAATTTCCCTTTGAAGTGCACAATCATTACCGCTACGGAGAATCTAGATAACAGCCTAATGGAAGATCATGTAAATTAATGCTATGAAATTGTCATTTTTTTCTAACAGAGATGTGTCGACAAACTCCTGTTTTCACTGCGAATAATGCATTGAACATAACCAATGAAACTAGTGTATCACCGTCAGTATTAGTCACTTCATCGGGCAACTTCAATGAACCTTCGCACGATCTGTTGCAAATGTTCCCGTCTCTGGCAGAGGATAAACCCAGTGCATTGAGTTGTAAATTATTTGATTCTGAAAAGCCTGACCGGTGACAGTGTCCCAAGTGATTCCCTGTGATTCAAAGTTGAATTCTTCGTGTAAATGGGAAATGAAGCATGAACTGAAAAGCTAAGAAGCACTTTACAGCTGTTCCCACCTGGTTGAGTCTCATCAGTATTGCGAATGCATCAGCCCCAGTGGGGATCGAACCCGAACGCAAGCATGTAACCCACTCGGCCACCGGGCAGCTTATTAGACCATTTTGCATTTTCCGTTTACACGATATAGCATAACCCATCTTTGCAAATTTGTTGCAGGCCACGGACGTCACTCATCATAGCAGCAGCTTCCTAACAATAATTATCCCCTGTGTTTTTAAATTTCATCCATTATGGTGATATTGATTTTTTTTCAAAAGCCTACACGTGCATTAGCTGATTTCTAAGGCTAATTAAGAACAAATCACTTATCTCAGATTGTATGCCATGATAACCGTTATGAGTAATTTGCGCTTTGACTCATTTTGACTTTGGTTGCCATGTTACCGGCGGACTGGGACTGCTTCACGCGCTTACGCTAATAGCCGAAGGTTTTATATATGTAAAGCCAATGGAATACGTATTTCCTTTATGCTCGTCTAATACCAGTTGTTGTTTATCCATATTCGTAAGCATGTTACATGACATGTAAACGGCCAAAAAAATGTTGTATAGGAAATTATGTCCTTTGCAGGTCTTGCAATTTATACCAGCAAATGTGCTTAAGAATAAAAGAGAATGAAACACAGGAGATCATAACGCGATATTTGTATGGCGGCATTTTTCGGGCGAAGTTTAAGTTGTGATCATTTGGTTTGCTGACTGATTGACCTGTAGATAACAACTTCGGGAATCTGGAGACGTGATTTAGTATCAGGTTATGTACATACATTAGCATCGTTTGCCGTTGGAGTAAGGGAAACTTCAAGTTTTGAAAGATTCCTCATTAGAGAATAACTTGTCAATTCTATAATCAATATCAGCTTTCAAATGCAAGCAATTTTGTTATCTACTATGAATACAATCAATATTTTTTTTAGCAAAAACTTAGCAATCCATAAAACTCGCTATGTGTTTTCAATATCGCATAGGATAGACGGATATGATGATGATATATTCGTAAAATAAACGCGACAGCCTGCATTACTTGTCCTGTGCCATTTCACTGCAGCCAGCGTATATATCTCGGTGCGTACTTGATAGGAGACCAGTAAAACAGCACAAACTGACTATCCTACACAAGCAAGTGATCCCGGTGGAGTTGTAGTTATAAGAACAGCGCGAGACAGTGACCAGTTAGGTATATTTTTAACTCAGGCAGATGGCAACTCAGCTTGAAATTCCAGTTTATGAAACGTGTAAAAAAGAACAAGAAGGAGGATAGATTTTAGAGTATCAAGCTTGGATTAGACCATTCGATTGTTCAGAGACATCAGGCACTCGTATTGATCTTGGGTCTGGGACTGGATTTCAAACCCTTAGACCTGAGCTACTCGGACGAAACAGTTGTCCAGTGCTCTTTGTCGATTATCGGAAACATTTCCATCGCAAAAAGGTCAGTTGAACATCACACTTATTGGACCATATGTCAACGAATACACCCTGTTCAACCTAGTTCGTGTATATATGTATACCTAAAGAGAGGTGGGTGGGATAACACAGATGGCCTCAAAAGCTATCAACATTTCCCAAAGCTATACTGCCCGTATTGTACGTGTTTGTAGAAATTGTAATTAGGATTACAAAGAAAATTAAATGAGTATAGACAAAGTTGTTATTTTTTTCTATCCGATTTTGTTTGTTGAGACGCGCGCGCCAACATAGTGAAGGGGAGAAATCATTTTGTTTTCATACACCGTGCGCAAAAGTATCCAAATAAGGAAAGAGAAAATATTGGAACTGACTGAAATAGCTAGATGCACCCTGGTTTCTCGAGAGCGGAGATTGTCAGGGGTGTGGTGCTGAAAATAGTTTTTACCATTATAATCACATTTTCGCTGGTTATCGAATGATGATTTGGATGAAAGGCATATCTATCAGCATGGATAACAATTTGTTCAGGGTGAGGCATATAGAGGTATTGAACAAACTAGTGGAACATCCTCATTTTCATCACATTTAATCCTCCCAACGCTTAGTGCTTCGAGCCTCATTCATGGAATTGAACAAGATAATGCCCCACATCAGACGCAACATATCTGTCAGCCGAATGTCGTTAAAACGTAAGATGTATCTATTTTGTCCATGATTGCTGATGCATCAGTTGTAAAATAGCAAAGCAACAGGCAGTCGCGGCTACACGGAGTTCAACAAGTTGACAGCTAAACAGAATTTGCCAGTTTCCTCTATTAATAGCCGCACCATAAACATTGACGACCACTATCGAGGTAGCTAACTTGACCCTGTTTCCAACACAGCGAAAAGTTTAGAATTACATTCAAATCACGACTGCTGGGTCAAGACAGAATTTAATATCGGTCTTGACTCATCCAGAAGCTGTATAAATGTGAAAATGATATTTAATGAGCCCTAATTGTTTTCTACTACCAACCTCATGCGAGAAGATATACTAACTTTCATCTGTGAAAGAATTTACCTCCGCGAATGCCTTTTGAGAGTGACAGTTATCGAAAATCCCCCTTATCAGTGCAATAAACTTTCGGATATTACTCTGTGCAGGAAACCAACCGAAAGGTTCTCATGAGTTAATTCTCTCGTTAGGCGGGATGGATATGTACTTCCTTTCCTCCTCCTGTTGAACTACTCGTTGACCATCAGTGAGATAAACCTATTGCAAATGGACGGGCGAAGCAATTTGAATTTTTTTTGGCAAAATCAATACGTGTTCCGCTTTGTTGGACGGTTAATAACGGCTTCATATCAGACGGCCTCAGCTGCAATTCAGATTGAGCCTGGACTATTCTTCTTATTGGTTGTATTCAACCTTTTTCAGCTGCGATCAAATGCCAGCACCGCAAGCTTCGATATGATCGGGTTTTCCATTTGGTTTAGGACTTGATGGGGAGATTCGGTTGATTGCACAATAAACTGGGGTTATATTCACATCGAAGCACTGGCACTTGTTATAAACTTCGTCGTCGGATTAATGTGCGTCTTGAATAAGTCGTTTCTCGGCTTCAATTATATGCCAAAACGTTTCAATGTTACATCCAATTTGGGTACCGTGACCCCAAAAGGTGCATATTCAACGACCGGCACACCTCAAGGTCAACTTTCGAAGACCATCTTGTTTGTTTCTTGGACTTTATTTTCAGTATTTTTCAGTATTCTGGATAATGCGTGAGTAGTTTTTAGCCGAATAATTTATCAACTTATTTCAGCTGGAATATTTTCAATAATTGACTTATTTACTACACACTGAATGCAAATATTTTCCGAATCTGAACTGTAATTTTCGAACTACTACGAATTTTATCGCTACATTAAAGATCACGCCAATTCAAACAGTGATAGAAGAGAACTAAGAACATAGAATTTTGAGATAAAGTCAGGAATAAATACACTTTACCCATAGCCGTCAATATATATCATTATATTGGAAACTGAAAGGTATTCCGAGAATGAGAGTGACGTTGCATACGTTTCCTTTACACCTGTATTGTATTGGTTTTATTATCAAAGAGCTAACCTATTATTGTTGTTTTACATAATTAGTATTTTGTTAAGCACAATGAATTGTGAATTCGCAGGGACAGTTTAACACTCGGCGATAAAAAGCCAACGTGTAACGAACAATTATGAGTTTCAAAATCGAATGATTTGAAACGCCATAAATTCTAAAAGCATTAGCGAAAATGCACTCCAAATTCAAAATGCCTTTGGCGAAGCAACAGAAGAGATGCTTGAGTAGGCCGAGGCGTGAAACGTACAATGACGACCATTCAAGCTGGTGTAGCTCAGTAAGCAAAGCAACTGAGATCGGTTAACACAACCTGGAGTGTTGATGGGAACAATTCTTCGTTTAGTCTAATCTATGGAATAAAACAGCCGATATCTTATTTCACAGGCAGACAAAATAATCTCATAAACTAATGTTCTTTTTTCAGGTGGTGGTGGTTCCGGTCGAAACTCAGACGGGAAGCAGCGGTCCAAACATAATGTATACAGTTGCATCGGTGATGTATCTATCCGCCTGGCGTCGAATATTCATATTTCCTTGTGGTCAGAGCTCACTTGATGAAAATCCCTCATCTTTCTTTATTCAGTATTTTCGCAGAAACGATGATCATCATTTCGGATTCCCCAATTAAAATGAACAATCGAACCGGTTCCCAGAACTCGGAACACAAACAGTCCAGTTTTGAGAGAGCATTATTTTTCCGTGGGATAAGCAATCGCCAGTCCACCAGTTGCATGCGCGAAAACCTGTTAACAAATTACATGAAGCTCCTGATGAAATCGGTTCAAACTGAGAGGAAAAACGCTACATAGACATTCGGGCGTATATCTTGATTTGATCAAGAAAATATCACACTATGCACTTTTCAAGAAAGGGAGAGGCCAATCAAAGGGTGGTTGTTGTATTCTTGTAGCATACATGACTTATGTAGGCAACGTTTCCTACATTTCAGCCAAAAAATGTGTTCACCGTTGCAATGGGATAAAAAATGAAATGAAAATTCGTATACTACAATGGTAAAACTAAATGGTGTTCATCTTTGTAGATTACAGATTAGTTCATTACGGATCCTCGCCGTGTCAGTGAGGATACGAGTCAAATAAGGAGCCGTTTAGTTGCGATAAATGTTTATGCGTAAAGCTAAGCAGCGAAAATTGGATCGGGTTGTAGCGTGGGGACGACAAGCAGATAAATAGGGACTGAGCGGATGACTGGGGTCATTGAGTATCTTATGAGCGAAATTCTCACATGAAGTGATGTGCAAATTACACAATTTTATGATCAG
>UZAN01043423.1:0-19104 GCA_900618425.1 Echinostoma caproni
TGAACTAGTGAGGAGAACCTTACTAGAAAATGGCTATCCTGAGAAGTTTATCGACTGTAATTGGACTGAACAGAATAAGCCAACAACAAATCCAAGAAGAAAATGCTTTTGATAAAACTTTCATTCGAAAGTGATGTCACCACTGAAAGGGTCAGTAGAATTTTATCCCCAGCAGTGAAATCTACATTCAACGCTGCTTAGCTATTGTGTTCTCTACGTCACCCAACATCCGATGCTACAACAAAGATAAACTGCCTATGCTGACCTCACCTATAATTGTCTACCAATTTAAGTGCATCGGTGTTGCGACTTATATAAGTCGAACGACAAGGCAGTTATCTCAACGGATCAAACAATACAGTCCACTCTAGCCCACACAGGATGGGAGTGGAGCTGTGCTAAGCTCGGTCGTTACTAATCTGGTAGAGAGGATACATGCGCTCGGCATTTACAATCATTTATCGAGTCTCACCACACCAATACGGTCGATAAACTTCTCAGGATAACCATTTTCGAGTAAGGTTCTCCTCACTAGTTCAAGTTCATCCGTCAAAGTATCCTCTGAACAGATGCGCCTTGCTCTGTGCAGGAGACTGCGAATGAGGTGACGTTTTTGATGGAGTGGGACGAAGCTATGAAAATTCGTGTACTGTGTACTGTGTACTGTGTACTCCATGTTGCACAACGCAAATCGATTCAAGAGAAATATCAGTTGTTCACATGATCATGACATAACACCATGACGTAATGACTATGATCTAAACGGCGCACAAATTTGGAGTTCACTTGGGCTCAATGCCAAACACATGACTCATCCACTTTTCTGTTTGACCGTATTGAAATTATTTCATATAAAATTGATTGTAAAGGCTTGAAAAGGAAGTCCCCGAAAACATATGTTCACCCACATTGAATAATCAAAAGAAGCCAGGAGGTGGCCAAACAGCCAATGTTAAAAGTGCCTTGTGTATAGAGTAACAGACTTTCTGTGTGTACTCTTGTTTTATGAGCAAGAGACGAATTCGCAAGTTAAAAATCGGTAGCTCAGATGAATCAAGTTGAACCCGCTAATAATGATATGGACAGTTTCTTCCTGGTGGCCTCCTCCTAACGAGTACACCACGATCGAGCTTTGAGCATAGATAGCTATGTCACGACCTGGCTTCGATACGATATTCAAACAGCTGACCAGAGATGGAACCGCTAGTTTCCATTACGAAATACTAGGTCTTCAAGATTCTGGAGTCCATTTCATCTGTTGTTCGTTACACAGTTATTTTACATTTATAAGCAATATGTGCGTCGCTTCAACGATTTCCCAGAAAGTGTATGACTAATTATACAGATTTCCCCCTCCTTTGGGATGTACGTTTCGTATTGTCCAGAAAAGATTTTATTTTTGCACTTTTTCAAAATTGTTTCATAAATCACGCTCGCGGATGAGTACATTTTGACAGTTATTAGAGTATTTCTCTCATTTGAATTTCATCGGTCAAAATAATGCGCTCGTGAAATGCAGTTTCAAGCGCTAAGAAAAATGATCAATCGACACAATGAAATAATACGGCTACATTTTCCCACTGTCACGTGAAGCTTCTTTCCACACTGGCGCTAACCATAGTCTCCAGGACAAATCAATGAATGGGCAAACTAACGCATTGTGCATCACTTATTGCAGCCAGATTCAGTACGTACCTGGTCATAAATCATGTAATGCTAGTGAAAACGAAAAAGGAACAGATCAAAACAACAAAATAGATGTCAATTGGTGTAAACAACCAAACGGGTTGATCACGAACAGTCTAGCTGTGTGATCTAAAAGTTACCCTAGGGCCAGTATTTTCAGACATAAGGAGTGTTTGGACTCCGATGCTGCTAACCTCCGGTTGAAAAGTAGGGAAAAACCTTGCCAAGATCAGCACATAACAGAGAAAACAAGGTTTGTGTGCATTGTGGAATCACACACGTGAATTGCTGCATGAACCGAGCAACAAATCAGTGATTTGCGATATGACATCCAAGTTTGGTTTCAATGTTTTCTCGAATTCCCTTGCATGTGTTCTCGTTGACTTGGGATCGGTGGAGTCATGTGTTGATCACGACTATATTTGTTTTTTTGCACGGATATGGCGAGCCTTTTCTGAAATTACCTAAACGAGAACGTCAGGAACCGACAGTCGTAGGGGAGGGAGTTTTAAATAACGGCATGGAGAAATGCAAAAGTTTTAATCAACATGCGGAATCAGCGCAAAAATGATACAAAACAATATTCCCGACACAGTTGAGGTCAACAGCACGAAAAACAACACCATGAAACTGCTACAGGCAGTCTCACGATGGTCCAGAATCAGTCTACTAGCAATTCGACTCCAGGCGGTTAATAAAACAGTCATTCATTTAGTTGTTAATCCAGATGACCAGACAGAAATGTGACTTGCAAGTTCAACGCAACTGTTTTCACACAAGAATATGTAAACTCATCTAATAAGAATCAAAGGGGATTTTATTATACACTTTTCTTCCTGCAGTGTATTATAATCCTATATTTTTATGGTGTTTTCTGGAAATGTTACGCTTGCAGTGCAAATTCATAAACTGAAATCACAACAGTCTTCATTGTCATCATTTGAATGATGTATAATTTCATGTTATTTTAAATCAAATCAAGTCAGTGCATGTTTTATGCACTCATGTTGGGTGAATAGTAATATTAATACGGGAATGGTTTTTAGGCATCTTCTAAATCGAACAGGTTTACAGCTAATCTTTTGATAAACGCACCCCAATCCATCCCGCATTCGCTTAATAATGGAATGTGATTCACATGCGTTTTATGTAAAGCGGTCGACAAAAATCGATCTTATTTTTGTGATTGGGATTAATTTGATAAAGTGGTGAACAATAAATAGTTTTGCCTTAAGGAAGAACTAATCCGTAAGTAATTTATTATTACACATTTTTTAATGAACCTCATATGAATGACCGGAAAAATCTTGCCAGACCGTAGTTCTCGGCCCTTGCTGCGAATAATGTGCGCGTATTTGATTGGGTGCTTTTTGAACATTTTCCCGGCTATTCATGAACGGCTTATTATAAAAAAAGTAGATAGAAATCGGTCTTGATGTCGATTTTGCATAGGTTAGACGCATCTAAATCATAAAAACGAACACAATATTCCTAAATCTTGGAGGCTTGCTTGTCTCGAATAGGCCCCAAGAGTGGCAAATTAATTTATATTTATATGGAACGTAAGACATAAATATTATTGAATGCAAATCAGATTGAGTTCCAGTTTCATCAGTCAACTTGTTAGCAGGTTTCCTAAATGGTTGCAAATCTTATCACTATTTTTCCAAAGGAAGCGGTAGCATAATCTGGAGCTGTGGCGTTTTATTTGAAGTATTCGCTTGTTGCAAATTTGCTCACTACCCTCTCGTTAATTTTGATGATGTCAAGTATTCAATGTTGAAAAAAGCATAAGATCCCATAAACGTCATGCATGAGATAGTGAAAAACAAACTGTCACTGTGAGCTTGAGGCCGGATCCAAACAGGTCATTTATCATCTCATAGGTCAATTAGAAAATCTGTACATCAGCATTAGAGTGTCTGTACTTTCGAAGTTAATGCATTGAACAATAAACTCCAGGTCAGTGAAACTCAGTGAACGATTTCTGTCTTATGGATGACTGAGTAATTCGCAGGAGAATATCAGGGAGACAAAAACTAACAAGATTATTGGTCAATTTTGGAGTGAAATTTTTTTTTGCAGAACGAATAAAACCTTATGACAAATATTACGTCATCAGTCATGGGCTGAAACAGCTGCGGGATGCTTTGTACATTTGATTGCCTAGTATGTTTCGGAATCACGGTACCCAAAAAACGTGGAAATAAAAAAATGCACCCATCTATGCAGCACTTCATATCAAGAAACAATATTTTTAAGCTGTTTTATTGAATCACTAATTGAAATCTCTTCATCTTCGTCACTTTATTCAACTGCGATGACAGCAGGAGCAAAAGAAAGCAGCGGATTGATTTGTTGATTCTACTTTTATATATTTATTCGAATTATGGAGGAGCTAAGAAGGAACTTTCTCATGCATGAAAAAGTAAAGTAAGATTTACAACCCAGAGTTTTTGTTAATCGTCACCTTCGTATGCTCTCCAACAGCTGCCAACGAACAATAAATAGATTTTTAACTTATCATAAGACTATCATATTTCATCATTCACAATTAAAGATTATTCAGAATCCTTTTGTGAATGGCTCAAGCAAAGTTCGTGGTTAGAGTACTGACAAGGACAGAAAAAGTACGCAATGCTGACGAGTCCCAAACAGGCAAAAACAGCTGCATATTGCTCTATGCCGTTCATCACATATATTTCCATCGTGTTTAAAATGCATTTAACTGGTGGGAAATTAACGATGTCACAAGGAGTGAAACCCACACTCAAAGTCATCAACAGTGCCTGCTGCCAGCGACAAAAACCGAATAAGCTAATCCAGAACATTCATCGTCTAACATGAGGTCAAATGATAACCACATAAAAATGTAAACAGGTGACACCAAGGGCACTGATCTACGGAGTTCAGAACGAATATCTTTTACACCCCTGAATCTTGCAATTTTATCTTGACTGACAATATTTGAAGTGAAAATCTGGATCACCTAAACAGCACAACATCATGTTGTGCGACTCATATAAAGAAAAGAAATAAACACATGAACGCATACGCTTTCCATCAAAGTTATAGCACTATTTTATTTGAGGCTTTTACCTTAGGTCATTTTATGCATGCACAGAGCCAGTGGAGACAGTTTTGTTCAGAATAGTTCTCTTCAACTGAACAAAATGGATATCACTTGAAGAAAGAACACCGATTGACAACGATAACCGATTTTCAATATTTTGTCAACAACGAGTTGTGTTTGATAGAATTCGGATACAAGGTACTTTGTCTTAATAATTGTTGCATTCTTGTCTTGAATGTACCTATTATTTCGTAGTACATAAAATGGTTTTCATGAAGAGTAAGAAATGAATGACAGGACGAAGTTTCCCAGAAGCACACGATCAGTTTCACTGTCCATGTCACTCATCTGGTATGCCTATCTGGTAATTCTGATCATTCTTATACTTCAACTCCCGATGTGAACTAAGCTTCAGAAATCACACTTGAAGCTCGATTAGTTAATTTTGAAACAAAGAAGCCTCAGAGACTGAGTGCGATGAATCTGTGTTACGTTTGCGCGCTAATCATAGCAATGGTTCTCAGAGGAATATTTGTCTCGTAAACAACTCTTGGAGCTGCAAATGAGATTTGCATTGTTTAAAAATGATCATGTTGAATGCTGACATGTTCATGTGTCAGATACATCTAATCTATACCAGACACACCTAAGCTGCAAGCTTACCTATTACTACACCAGGACTCAGTGGTCATTCGTTGTCTCCGCTGGGAAGAACGAATTCGGGCGACCGGTGAGCTGAAGGAGAAGAATGTATCTATCTGATTTAAAATTACATAATTTTAATTCGAAGTGCAGACAAATTAGTTGTTTAAACGTGAATAATCTAACGGATCGCAGGTTTGAAGCCATCGATCAACAGAGACTCTAAACATAGGACTACGAAAGCAATCTGATGATTTCGAACTGATTAGTTGCAACATAGGCAGAATGAAAGTAAAGCTATGAACGAAAAATTTGTTAACTGGATTTTATTTTTACTATTTCTGAGTTTCTTTTTAGACCAAAACCTTTCCACATAATTTGGAGAGAGACATTTATATACGGTCGAAAGTGCGTTAAAATATTGTTCCGTGAATAGCAGAATCAAAGCCGTTCCAGAAAATACCTAGAGTATTATATCAGAATGTACTTTGCTTGACCGAGGAAAGCAACGGAACAGCCTTGTACGTGTGTACTTTCGCATGAAATTTTGCATTGAAACAAATGCGCTGAAATGCTTATTTGCCTTTGTAACCAGTCCAGTTCCCCAGTGTTGCTTTTAATGCGGTATAAATGGGATAGTGCACTGGTACAGACAAATGGCTTTTACCGGACAGATGTGCCCGCTAAATTTCCGTGGATCGTTTTGAAGACAAATTTATTCTCCTTGTCTGTCGGACGTCAGCTTTTTTCATCAACGTCTAGGTACTGCCAAAAACAAGGCCGGAAAACTATTTCTGGGCTCACCTGTAAATCGGATAAAAGTGCCGATTGAGGTAATGGTTTGTTATGTGGGAATGCATCCTGTCAAGTTTCGTACTGATTCAAAAGGTTTCAGAGGGATCCGGGATAACCGACAAGGATTCACAGTGAACCACGCTTGTCTCTTCAATCATCATGATTTTGTAGTATCCCAATATTCACAATCTGTAATTCCTGTTGTTAAATTTTCAGCCTTACAACTGGGCCTCTGCAATGTACTGTATATTTATCCGAGTGAATCATGGAATTATCCACGCTAATGATCGCATTCTTAACTGGATTCATTCTACTTTCCGTTAAGTTTGATCCGTAATCACTTTCCACGGTATTTTGATTAACTTCTATTCAGTGTAATTTTGTTGAATTTGACTTCTGTTGACTTCTGTTGCAACAGAATCCAAGCAACTTTCGCCCTTCGCACGCGTTCGCACCGCACACAGTTTGCATGTGGATAACAAACAATCTTCCGAAACATGAAGGTTATCATTACAAAGACATAAAACAGAATCCAGTGATAGTTTTGTCAAAAGTTACCATAATCAGCTTCCTGTATAGTATACGAAATTGATAAAACCATTAGCTGGAAATGTTGACCGTTGTCCATGTAACTCGAAGATAAGGATCTTGGTTCGGAAGGAGCAAAATGAGCCGTTGGAGTACCGGCGTGGATGAAAAAATGTAAGATACTCCTAATGAGTACCGATAAGAACGAAACAGCTACCCAATGCTCTTTATCTGCCAATTCGCTAACCTTCCAATAAATTGTTTCTTTCCATTTCCTACTATCTCATATTAGATTGAGTAAATCGTTTTCATTAATCATAACTGGAATCCTAATTTGATCTCTCAGTGACGGACAAATACGATGTTGCTTTAGCAATATGATCTCTTTGATTTGGTGATGAACTATCATCAATTCATTTTTATTGTACATTGTAGTTGCTACAGGCCTGTATGATCAAAACCTTGATATGTTACAAAATAATTGATCTTTACAACTGAATTTTGAAGAGCACAACAAAGCAGTCAGTATATTCAAGTTTTGAAAACGATTCAAATCTTAGTCAACGGAAAAATGTGCTACATTTTACAGACTACTACGTGAAAAAGGTGACTACAAACAGGAGCGTATGATGAAATATAGTTGCAAAAATTCCCAAAGTACCCCTCGAAATCAGTTTTAAAATTAATCGAGAGAATAAAACCAGAAAACAAAGAGATCATTTATGCATCCAATATACATTCAAACCAGCCGAGAGAAAATAATTGGTAAATGTTTACAACGTGCTTATCATACTTTGTGGCTGATTCTCACATTATTTTTACTCATACAGTGACGATAATTCGGATTTGTGATAGTAATTCGTAACCAACGAGAGAATCATCAAAACAGTGCAATGAAATAGATGCAGCGGTGATAACGTAGATGGAACTTTTTGGGTATCAACGGTGACTGCAAAACGAAGAGTGAGAACACTTTAGAGACTACTACGCTCCGTGGATGCATTATTGTGAATAGCCTTTTGTGGTGGGTCTTTTTAAGTTTGGAATGTTTTGAAAACTGATTTTGTGGGGGTGCAACCGTGAACCAAACTGATAGAATATAGTGGATGAGAGAAGCCAGGGCATCTAGTGTGGAACGAAAGCAGTGTTACAAAATTTGTTTGGGGCCCTGCACATTCAGCTGAGATAACATTCCTTTTAGCGAGGAACTTCTCCAAAAGCGTGAACACAACAGGCATGAATGCAATGGAATGGAACTTTAGGCACTGGAGTGATGGTGGCCGACTTCCAACAATCAGGTATAGTTCCGTTTCCCAAGCACTGGTTAAACAGAGTTGTTAGCCCTGGCGAAAGTGTGTGAGCGCACCCTTTACGGATTGCTGCCTCCAGTCTGTCAAGACGGGGTGATTTATTGGGTTCAATAAACAGCAACTACTTCAGAACATCCTCTTGTGGAAAATTAAAGGGTTATGTATAACTGAGGTCGATGGCCGGTCCCGTCTTTCTGTTGCTGGTTCTTCAACAGAATGTTCCGTTTAACTCTGCAACGTCTATTGTTGTTCGAGACACAATTTGGGATTGACCACTGAGTTGCTTGATGGTGTTCCAGGTCTCTCGTAAGGCTTTGTGCAGGAGTGTACGAGTGTGGAGGTAGTTCAGTTCATGTAGCTCACTTTTGATAGCAAGTGATAAGAGTTTCACTCTCTGAAGATCGTTGCGTTTGTATACACTTTCCTCGGTTCGACGTAACTGTTCCAGATGATGAGACGAGATGTAGTCTAAAGATCCAAAGGCTTTGGAGTCGAAAGATCAATATTGTGTAGTATTTGTTTGACCGTGTTTATCTGAATTGTGTTCACAACGGAATTGCAATTACAGAAATCGTCAAACAGTAATTGCCTACTTTGCACATTGACACTGGCGAAGACTTGCTGAGTTCCATTTAACAGATACACGGTTTAACAGAAGGCAACGAACTCCTTATAGTTCGCATATCTGCCTCAAAATAAAGATTTGCATTGATATTCCAGCACTTTTATCTTTTTTTCTCTGAAAGATGATCAATCTTAACCTTGTGAAACTCCTAGACGACAATAAACTGCCGTCATATTATTTTACGACCTCCGATTAAAGGTCTTCTGAAAACGGAATCCTGGTGTATGCGAGGATGTTTAACTAGAGTATTTTGTCTGAAAGAGAAACGAGGAAATATCCTGCAAACTGTAAAAGAGCTTTATGCATCAGGTCATCGTTTAAGTAGGACGTTACCAAAAGGAGAGCCAGTAGCACCCTCAATGCGACATTGAAGCCGACTTGTGATGACGCAAAACTGAGATATGTTCTCCAATTCCCTCGTGAAGTGATGCCAGATCCAAGATAAGCGGTCTCTGCTGTTCTGTCTCACGCCTATCTAAAAATTCAAGTGTATCCGTATTGCCACTTATGGTGGTCATAGAACGAGACAGCTGCCTATCGCACGAGCGAACATAACAAACGGTGGTCAAGAGACGAAATAAACAGAACTGCACCAGTGCATTTGGCACCCAATCGATGTCAACTTAACCATCTTTGCCGGTCCAGCCGAACATCCGCAGAACGAAATGGTTTCGGATACTATAGTCCCCATTTTGGCTATTCACATACAATTTTAAACGCCTGGATTGTGCTCTCAACGCACAGTGGTTCAGATCGTGCTGTTTGTCTGACTGAAAATCGATCCTATCATGCTTGATCACGTAGGTGACGTAACGTAACGAATAAAACATGCCGTGGTTACCGGTTATTGTGCCCCATGAATCGTTCGTGTTTGTTTGCGCTCACTTCGGTTGTACGCAATGGAGCTTCACCAAGCCCCATGTTTTAGTAAATTCCGAATAAATCGAACGGAGGGACTTTCAAATTTTGGCCGTGCTAAGTTTTGTGCTCTGTGGGATAATTTATCAACTTTTACGTCACACATTGGATTTAATCGTTTGAATCAAGTTTTCCTTCATCGCTTTCATGATTACCTACGCCCCGGAATCTTTAAAGAATTTGCAGCATTATGTGTTATGGCGCAAGAGTGGCATTCTCTATCAGTTCAGTCGTCAAGTCAAAAATAGATACAAAAGATGCAGACCGTCTAGATCAGGTTTCTTCAGAAAACATCGGGCAAGCTGGTAAGTGGCGTTACGTAACACAAAACCTCAGAAAATATCTGTCCCTCCTGTTTGCTCAGCAAATGTACGATCACAATTTTGAAAAATGAGCAACTTCATGAAACTGATAAGGATGAAAAATACCATGCATTGGAGATAATTAGGCTGGAAGAAACGTGGTTGCATGCTGACACTGACGACTCTTTGGTTGAGCTGGATTCATTTGATTTGCATTGATTGGATAGAGACTGTTTACTACGAAATCGAGGCGGTGGTCTAATAACCTACACCAAATCGTCTTGGTGTAGGTCTACAAAGATTATCTTCACCTACAACGTAGGTTATATCTCATGTCTTTCGGTTGAACGTAAACCCCGTTTCCTTAGTAAATATCGTTTCATTGTGGCATCAAACATTTAAATAGCACCTTCCAGTGCAACTTCTGATGTACAGACATTTGCTGATGTATTTATATCCGAACTTTCTAAGTATACGGAACGCTCTCTTTTTATTGTTAGTGGTGATTTTAACCATGCCGATATTCATTTCTTGACATGTCTCTCTCCGCAATATTGTAATTTTCACCACAAGAGGAAACGCGCAGCTGGATCTCATGTTTTCGAACGATCCTGACCTGTTTGCTGTGCAAAGAGGAGCCCCTCTGGCAAACTCCGATCATNCCGATCATTTTATTATAAATATATTGTCAAAAGTCTACTCAAAGAAACATTATAGCACACCGACACGTACATCTAGCTGGAAGATTTTTCTTAGGCTGTGTGACCCGGTCCACTTGGCATCACTGAGAGAAATGGTCTCTGGTACAAACTTCGTTCAGTCCTTTGATCCAAATGTATTCTTCTTCTCCCACTTTGAAGACCTTCAGAAGAACCAAAAAATGGGAATATAAAAATTGTGACCAATCTTTAGTTAAGCACACGTCAGTGCTAATGAAGAATGAGATCCAAAATCTTGATGAACTCTACACTGAAACCCGTGACTGTGATTGCAAGCAAATCCGGAGCGCTATGAAAAAAACCTCTGTGGAACAAAATTCGGACTACGCGGTCGTCAACCAACTGCATTTTGTCTACATCATCTCAAACTGAAGTATCATATCCTTATTTTCAATCAGTTGACCATCATAAATCCTCTTGCGCATTTGGTAAACTCAGTTTTGCGATCCCTAGACATGCACGGCGGGGCATTTCGTGTGTCTTTCCCCGACTATAGTAATGCTTTTAACTGTGTTGACAGGAGCGGGCTTTCGTCTCTACTCTAAGGTGCTGGATTGTTTCATAAAATCGTCTCTCTATTCGAAGATTATTTTGCTGGTAGAACGCAATCCATGAAGGCTCTTCGAAAAACCTCTGACTTCCTACCGGTCAANCCGGTCAACTCAGGGATGCTCCAGGGAGCAATTCTGTCCCTCTTTCTTTTCTCTTTCTATATTCGTGACCTTCCCATTAACCCAAATGACCTTCTTATTAATTATACTGATGATGTCACAATAGGTTCCAAATTCCAGGGTGATTTCGCTTCTTACATCTTCAAATCAGATTGTCTGACTTAAACTTATAGTCATCGTCTTCTATGTTATCTCTCAATGCATCCAAATGTAACGATGTCGCCTTTTCACTCGCCAAAGGAGAACGGCTACATTCTTTTGAAATAAATTTTTCTGCACTCTATGTTGACAACCAGCCTGTTTCCCCAGTAAACTCTCTACAATACCTCGGTGTCACTACCTGCCAATATCTCACCTGGACCTCACATTTAAATTCTGCTCTTCTAAAGATTCGACGGTTGTGTTTCTTTATTTCCCGCTAGCGTTCTTTGAAAGTTTCACTCTATTTACTCACTCTATTTGTATATTCTTGTGTTGTTACTCATCTTCTCTACTGCTCCCCGGTATTATTTTCCGGTCTTAGAGCTAAAGATTACACAATTCTACGCCGGTCTATTACAATTATTTTTAGCACACGCGGTTTTCCTTATTTGCACTTGCTTAACTTTATCGCCGATAAACATTTTATCTCTTACCATAACTTCTGTAACAATATCCTATCAGACACCAATCACCAATTACACACAGAAATTAAACAATGTATATCAACTTCAGTAACTAGATGTCGTTATAAACTGGTGTATGCTCGTACCACTAGAATTTCCCACGTAATTGATATTTATTTTCAAACCTTTACTCCACATTCCCTTGAATTTACGATGCTGTTTTTTTCCTTTATTTGTGACTGTATGCGAAGACAAATGTTCCTGGAGTGCAAGAAGATGAGAATTCATCCATTAGGATGAATAAAGCGATTTTTGACTCCACTTGTTAGGGTTTGAAAGTGAAACAGTCGAAAACGTGCTGTACGAAGACACCCCACGCACAAATTTATCTGATCGCATTAATCCATGCTCACGGTTGCGAAGGTGAACACTATGCCTTGCGTTCCAACTTTTCTCAATCACTGCAAGACCTTAAAAGCAGGAATGTACTTGAGTATATGGTACTACATGACATCCTTGACGCTGCTCGACACCTGCACACTATGCTACAACCCAAGGCGTTTATTCATACTTGACTATAAAAATTGATGTTCTCTTGGTTGACACCTGAAAACATACCCAAAATGCATAGAAATATGCAAGACTTAAACTTGTAACAGATCTCACACTCGTGCTGCATTCTTACATGAGTATTAATACTCGTGATGAATGCACAACCCGATTCATCAACTATTGCAAACAAATGATTTTTATCTCCACGTACACTACAGTTTAGAGTGTATCAAATTATCCACAGTATTTTCTCATACCAAGAACTCAGCAAGAAATACTGCTACTATATAAATAGGAAGCTTTTGCTTCCTTTTTTGTTTCCTGCGCATACAACTATATAATCAACTTTATGAAAGGGAGGGGACATACCTACGCAGAGGCTGTTTGGGGGAAATAGAGAAATTCGGAGGATTGGCGGCGGTGGTGCAGTTCGAACTCAGGTCAACCAGGTGGCTATTTCGGTTACTTGAATCACCTGACCCCGGACCGCCCAAATAGCGGTCATTCTGTCGGGGTAAACTGCTCAGAATTTGTTGTGACTACAAGCTGCCACAAGTCTATGGCAAACAGAGCTGAACGCTGTCGAGCGCCTCTCGGGGGCGCGATAAGACAGCGGCTATCGAGGTGATCAACCCAGGATATCACAATATAAGGCGATAAGGCATGCGGAATCTCTCTACAATTGCGTAAGACAGAAGCTAGATTAATCTGCGCACTAAGATATAAATCTGTTTGAGTGCCGTACGTTCTGGTCTTACAATTTTCTGTCAAACCTTTCCCTTGCGCACCTGCGATATGCAGAAATAGCAAATCTTCAGCTATCNATTACACTGATGATGATTAAGTTCAACGAAGATGCATTAACATGGATACATTGTCTTCCTTTGTGGAATGCAACTGCCTCTAATGGTTCGACAATGACCTCCACCGATTTGCGAACGCCATTTCCAAATAATTTCACAGCCATAACCACATTCATGTTGACACTATGGGCTAATTGATTGACTGAATCTTAGAGTAAACCTGGAGGAGGTAGAGACATTACACCTTTAAAACACCTATAGTCTGCAAGAACGGATAAGAATGTGGGCATAAATCGCCTAAAACTTGCAGCAAACCGTATGGGAAGTATGTGAAACAGTGATCCCAGACTACCAATTATGCTTACACGGGAGCTAGTCTTATACAAAGGTAAAAATAAAACTAAATAACTCACGATGAAGAAGCCTGTTTGGATATGGCAAACTTGAACACTTAAAATCGTTCGAGTATCTGGTCTTTTACAGTTATCTCTACCCGACCGAGCTAGTCTCTTATTCTTCCGTCCGTCCTGAAGCTCATAAATCAGTCTCATTTCTATGTGTGCTGAAATTGAAGGGGATCCAAAACCATCCCTTCGTTTTTAATCAAAATTGTTCCATTCTTTGTGAAGAACTGTCAAACTATCGCTTCCTTGTCCTGTTGATGAATAACAAAAACGACCTTGTTGACAGACCTATTACATGGTAATAAATTCGTTGTTACCTAACACCGCGCATTTAATGGCCTAATCTGATGGCTATCGTTGATAACAAATCCAGCGAAAAATGCAATGTCATTTCTTTGTTTTCCCGTGACCGTTGTAAAGAATTCGATGGTAGTCTCCCGCTGGTGGATAAGTCCGCTTAATGGAGGAATCCCTGACGAATCTTGAAAATATGATAGAGAACTGAACCCTTAGTACCATGAGGTTTCTTTGTTTGAGGACGCGCTTCTATTAATTGCACATTCAAGTTTACTTAACGAGGCTTTATTTGGTGACGTGAACATTTCACGCATATCACTATGTTTTCTACAGACACTGATGTCACTTCTGTAAGTAGACGGCTTGCTTGACCAAAACCTTCCACGTCTTCGGGCATCAATCGTCTGTGACTACTCACCTATCTATCAAACATTCACCTATTTATGATTATTCACCTAACTGTTCTTTATTCTATTCCTCACCTTGAGACAGGTAGGATAACCTACTGCAAAGAAGACCCGGGCCCAGTCATTTTGAATTGAGTGTGAGTTGTGTGCATTTCACACTGGACCTTTTGGTTAATGGTTGCTTTTTGTATTTTCCCTGTCTTGCAGGTTGTGTTGGAGCCCCCTCCACGGAGAACCGACTCTGAGAAGTGTCCTACCTGTGTATTGAGAGCTTCGGTGGGTGTCCAGCGTTTATACCGCCTTTTTATGACGATGGTGGTTGTATCAGAACTCGGACTGCATTGCTCGGAGTCAACCTGCCAGTATTTCGAGTGGATTAAGAACTGGGGTCGGTTCTGTATACTACACTACATCTCCGCTGACTGTAGACTTTCAATCGCTGCTCAACTCATTATTTGTGGAAAAAAGCCTAACTAGATCCATAATTTGGGGGCTTTCATGCGTTCTATTTTTTTCCTTATGTCACTGTTACCAAAGCATGCTACCTCCATAAAATCTTGTCCATGTGTTATGGGGATGCCGGCAAATGAATTCATTTTTTTATTTAGGTCAATTGGATTTTCCATCTGGGTAAACCTGAACTTTTGAACAGAAAATCGGATTGACAATTTCTTCCGTAATAGTAACCGCTATCAAGGAATAGTGTGCACCGTCTTCACAATTTTTTGTCCTGATTCAGGAGATCCTTCGCAAGAGTAACTGAAATTTATTATCATCCCAGTAATGTGGATCTACTTAAAATGTACGGGACTTCTCATAATCAGTTTAGTTCTGAGTTAATCTGCACACATAGTAGCTAGTCTCTGAAAGATCAGTTGCCTCTCTGTTTGTGTTACGGTTAAGGTCCCTTTATCTAACCGGCAATTTAGTGATGCAATTTGCGAACACCAACGTCACACATCGTTAATTGTATTGTTCCCCAGTAACATTGCAGTAGGGAACCACCAAAGGCCCCCAAGAAAAAGCGTGGTATTGAATCAGACAACAGCAAAGCTGCCTACCACCACAGTTGGTTGACGGTAGTGGAGTTCGAACCTCGAAACATACGGTCGAATTACGCCGTTAACAGCGAAATAAACACCGAGCCGACATCAACCAACGCATGTTTGACACAGATTCTATCAAGAACAATGCATTCCATTGATCATTTATTCGTTTTATGGAATAGAGTAGAAACTTGGCCTTGAGAAGTTACCCATTCGTCTCCTTTCTTTCGACCAACCTTTTTCCAAACATCACGTAGCCCTCCCTTCCACTGTTTTTGTAGAAGTTTATTCTTTTTGGGGCGGTGTATGAATTAATAAAGATTAAATAAAATAAAGATCGATTAGGAAGGTCAAAATGCTGTTCTCTCTGATTAATTCGTATACGATAAAGATATATAAATTGATCCAACAATGGACTACCATGAGATACAAAGAGGTGAAAGAGAGTTAAGCTGCTCTAATGGAATTCTAACACACGCATTTCGAACTGATGTGATGGTGGTCAGTATCGGGCCACAGAAACGACACATGTATGTACGTTCATCCGGTTTGTCGGTTTTGTCTCATGGTGTGATTCCATAATTGGAAGGGAGCAGGGATAGCAGGGGAGCAGAAGATATAGCCCGATTTTCGCGACTAGTGAGACTATTAGGCGCTAGTTTTCTGCAGACATATTCCGTTCGCATGAATGCAGATTCCGTGGCATTCGATGCCAACAGTTTACATCAATGCGGGTTTATCTTATGAACCGCGGCTTACAATTTTCCCTAAATTAGTTGATTTAGGTCATCTCGAAATATATTGACGTTAGTACAGTCTCAGAGCAAAGACTACCTCTAACTGGAGCATCATTATAATGCTTTCTTACCAAGCATTTTACTTTACAGCGCCATTCAACATGTTCCGCAGTGTCCTAATCCTCAGCTGCTCGACAATGTATACATAAAACCAGATACGAGTTCAGGTTTGATAAATCAGCGGTATTTTTTTTGGGGGGGGGGGGAATTCCGAGGTAGGTATGCTTCAATCAGTTCACTTTGTTTTTTCAGATCGACTGTACACAGAGAAATCTGTTATTGAGTGGATTAGTTTTTCAGATGCACTAAATATAATGTAGACGCATGAATAAAGCTACTTGGGACAGTGGATAAACAACTTTCAGTGTCACATATGTCATAACGAAAAGTTCTGTGCCGCACTTTAGGTAACATATCTTGATTCGCACTGGAGACTAGGTGTATGTTCGATCAGCACAATGTTCAGATCATTTTTGAGGCTTATCCTGCAGTTTCCTTTTTGTTGCAGTTCAAGAATATTGCACCCAAAGTATACCGAACGAACTGCAGCATTTAGTGCAAACTGAAAATTTCTGTCGGAAGTGCAGTGAATTGACGAGCTTACAATCTCCGTAATTGAACAAGTTTGATGTAGGTATTTATCGTCTCAAAAGACGTCTGAACCATTTCAGCGCAAATGCAAGGGAGATGCTCACTCCTAACCGCATGAATTGCCCTAATAAATATTGTTCTGTAAAGCAGAAAGCAGTTTGTGGTATGGCATTCAATTGTCCAATAAACTAGCGAGTTTTTATGCAACAAAAATTAGTTGACAGCTATTACGATTATTCTGATAACCGGTTATGGGCATAACAAAAATGTGATTTGACTCTTGCATTTTCACTCGATGCAACAACGCCGATTTCCACGCATGCTTTTCCTACTCATAAAAGGTCACTTTCTACAAGCTCAATTAAACAACCGAGTCACAATTATAGTTCTTTGCAAAAGAAATCCAGACGGATGGTGGAATATTACTGTTGGAATGCCTCCTAAAATCGTCTCGAATGATGATTGGTAGCCGCATTAATCACATATTTTTCATTGTATAATTGTTATCCTTGAATAAAACAGAATATCCTAAAACGGACACATGATTGAGCAAAAATCCAAATGGAACAAATAAGCTGTGGTAGAGGGACGAAATTAACAAAAACGGATAATTTTTCCGAATGATAAACTGTGAGTTCAATTTTACAGAAGGAAAATTTCCAATCACAGAGTTGCAAAGGATAGAATGAAAATGGCGGCAGTGCTGGTTGTATACGAAAAAGCTACCTCCAGAGCGACTTCAAAGATGAGCAACACGGGTTGGACATCGATAAATCAATATGAAGCGATCGATTGCTGTTCACAATGGATTATCTGGAATGTTCCGAATCGTGACAAGCTTCATCTTATTGTCGTTCAACTATACTGAATTAAATGAAGGTCATTCGACTAACTCCAGTCTAACCAAAGCATTTTCCTTAAAAACGAAAATAGCAAAAGCGAATTGCGCAATTCAAACTCTTTATGTATTGGTGTAGTTCAGACTTGTAGTTTCATCTCAGCCTGATCTCCCGGTGCCCAATTTAACTGTCCCCTAATCCACAGGAAAAGAATGCAGTTTCAGAAGTCATTCCTGTGTTGTTTCTCCTCAATCTACCCGACAACTTTTTTGGAGGATTGTGTATGGTGCTGGCAGATCGATCAATCGATTTGTTAGGGGATTATAACTGAATGATTTTATTGGACAATCTTTGTTGTGATCTGATCTGGGGGCCATAGATCAGTCGTAATAATGGAGCAGAAGATGTAGGATATGGCTGTGTCCGTGGTTGGACGTGCAGGCGAACCCATAGACACACAAACATCAACAAACCAACTGGATAAATGCGCTCGCTTGCGCGCATACCCACCCATGAGTGCGATCACCGGCCTGTTAGGATTATAAGATTTGCACCTCTCAGTTCCGAGTGGGGAAGAAGAGGAGGAGGAGGAGGCAGATATTGTGGCCTCAAGTACTACATTCATACGCCATCTCCCTCAGTTTTTAGAACCGCATCTTTGGATTTTGTTGAATAGATAAAGTTAGCGTCCTCTCTCCTTTCCTCCCACCCTATCTTTCTCTATTTATCTATCTATCCATCTGTCCATCTGACCGACCACAGTTTACAGGAGCGGAAATTTAGTCGTGTACCTGGGCCAAATTGGGCCACTTCATTTGCGGGACGTCTTGTCGTTTTCACGCATGTGCCTACCAGCTTTAATCGATGCTTGTCCAATCAGTGACAATGGAATGCAGGTCCTAAAAGGGTGATATTGCACTGCGGCGAAGGTGGGTGGTGTCAGGCCAAAACGGACAGGTCAAATTCGGGTCGGTTGCAACTACCTGATGTACGTGTCTTTGCGTGCAATGATGGTGAATAATATTTGGTGCACACATACACACACATGCAGATGGGTTCATGATGAACCAATGATCAGACTTTTCTCTCAGCCAACGACAGACTGTGGAACGGACAAATATGGACAGGGATGGACAGATGGATAAACAAACAGGCCATGAACGAATGGCAGACTGGAGTAGTAGTAGGGCGAACAATTTTCGATCTCCCTCATTGCGTGGGCACTAACCCAATACACGTGTAGGCTTGTTTGTGTTCGAACTGGGGTGGAACCCTCCCTCTATCCGTGTGTGTATGTGCCGTATCCACAACCCATGGTACATACGGCTAACCGACCCCAGTGGCATTTGTGCCATGGACCAGTGTGCACTATCGTGGTTGCCGGAATTTTCACCCACCGCTCCGATTGATTTGAACTAACCAATCATATAATCTCGATGTTCACCTTTTAGGATGTTGCTGGTATTGCACAACTAATTGAACAAGCGATTAAAC
>UZAN01043423.1:19756-41578 GCA_900618425.1 Echinostoma caproni
TTCCGCTAGATACGACCAAATGCTCCCAGTGTTTACACACAGAGTTAATTATGCATTTTTGAGCAACCCAATGGTCATGTACATTGCAACATTTAATAAAACCCAAGACCATCAAAAGTTCCTGGTACCTCTTAACAATCGAATGGGATAATCCAAGCTTGATATTCTAAATTAATTGAGCCATTCGCACAAGGCGATGATCGTCGACCGTGTAGCTCACGGGTAAGGGTTCAAAGTCCCAGCCCGAAGAATCCCGGTTCGATTCCTGACACGAGCACAAAAAGTGCGCACTGCTGACTAGTCTTAAACAGGACGAAACAGCCATCCAGTGCTCCTTGTCGGCTATCACAAACATTTCCGTCGCATTTGAAAGCATTTAACACGTGGACAATTAACGATTGCCCAATAATTGAAACCCACACCCAAAATTATGAGGCGTGCCTGGTGCCTCTGAAAAATCGAATGGGCTAATCCAAGGTTGATACTCTAAAACCCTATCTCCTTCACGGAAGATGTCAACTCAACAAAATGCTTAATACCTAATTAAGTAAACAGTCGAAAATGAATCAATAGACACTGCGTACTACACAAAACCAATTTTGAATATCGTGCATAGGTAAAGATGAAAAACGGTTTGATAAGCTCTCTGGCGTTCTACTTGCGAGGTCCCAGGTTCGATCCCCAATTCGGTCAATGGATTCACAGATATGATGAAATTCAACCAGGTCAAACAAGTATTCAGTAGTTCCACACTTTTCAGAACACGCTTCGTTTGCTCTCTGGACGAAGAAATTCACCACTTGATTTTACTTAACACTGGTGTAATCACTTTCAAGGAATGTACTCTGGCCTATCGAAGTCTGGTAGAAGAAACACAGACGAATGGAAGTCAGGTGCTACCTGCATCAATACTCTTCCTACTACTACCACTATCAATGATAATAATAATGAGGCCATCACAACCGCAAGAAACTCATGCGTACTACTTTGTCCGATACCTTAGCTTGAACAGTTACACGTCTTGGTCATGATGATGGATTGTTTCAATGTATTATTTGGAAAGGTAAGTTGAACCTGTTTTGTTCTCAAAGTTGCAGCCACCTGCTGAACCACAAGCGATCCCCAAAAAGCGAGAGAAGAATCACATCAGTTTCTCTCTTTCATCGTCACTGCTTTCCTGAATAAAACGTTGCACTCAATTCAGTTGTACCGTTTAAATCTACATTTTTGGCTTTAGAATTTTTTATAAGCATATCGACGGATATTTCCGTTCCTGGAGTTTTTGTTCACGGCTTTTTTGAGCAATCAGTATTGTATCACAAAGATCCTCAGAACCCACAGCGAATGGGGTTTTAATAGTTAATACATCGGTGGGGAAAGAACCTAGCATGCATCTCGGTTGCGAATAGTAAAATATAAATGCAAAGTACTTTCAAGCAGAAGAGAGCTGTTAGTGATTATTGCAAGTGATTCAGCCCATGAAATTCCGGAGGCAGCTAGCGGACATTTCATGAAAGATTAAGAGATGCAGGTAAATTCACTTATCTGCAGAGATCATGTGCTCTAATCCAATCATTGGTACTCAACCTTCGGTGTCCCTCATGTTTAATCTTTTCATGTTTCTCACAATCTACCGCATAACAGTATATTCGAAAAAAACTTTAGTTGCCTTTAATTGATTTTAGTTTCACCCACATTCAGTCTCTGTAACTGTCCGCTCAAGAAGTACCAGACTTCGATTTCGATTTCATTAAAGCAGAACAGTAAGGAATATGCAATGCTTCACACAAGGTTTGAGCCACAAATCTTCAACAGTCAACTCAAACTTCACGATATATATATTGTTTGTTGCCTTTAGGGATTAGTTTGCCACCCGTAAGTTACTGTAAATGAAGAAAGATCATTATTGCAAATTATCTGCTTCTGTAAATCTGATTTGTATGTCGATTGTAGAGCTGGATAATATAAGTCGTGATCAATCCGAAGATCTTTACAAGTTCAAACAGGCAAGTTGTGTTTGGCAATTTCAAATAAACTCACCACCTCCTGATTTTGTGCGTTGATGTTGCTCATCTATCAAACACTGCCAATATCTTACTGCAATCTCAGGCTGAATAAAAAGCATACATTTCCGTTTATAATATTTGATTTTACGGTGGCTAATTTAAACTGGTCTCCAATTATGAAAGTAAAAATGTCAGGAACACTACTGGAATGCAAAACAACCATGAACCAAAAGGTGCACTGAAAAATACACACGACTCACACTCAATTCAAAATGGAGGTGAAGTGCTCAACATGTCTAGTGTTACACTATTGCATCAATTCAAATGAAGCCCCGGGATCTCACAGGTGGAACGCAAGCATAATAACCCTTTGAGTGTCCAGCGATTGATTAGAATTTTCCACCTAGTCTGTAGGCGATATAGCATAATCCATTTTTGCATGTACTTTATAAGTCTTCAGATTTGCTCATGCAACACTCCTGAAGTTGTAACTGGGTCGGAAAAGCTCGTAGCAGATAACGTATTACAAGAAAATGGGGGAGGTTTTCATTTGAATGTGAGATGAATTTTGTTATTTACAACGTGAAGGTAGCAAGAATTACGAAACTGCGACGTTTGGATCTATCTTTAGATTGTTCGAGTGTTAGAGGGCATTGCGGGATAGGCTTTTCCAGTACCTTCATTTTTCTGCATTTTCTGCGCAAATGATTTTAGGCTTGATCGTGAAATTAGGATTTTTTTTCCATAACTATGTTGAGCTTGGCAGTGGATTCTGACTTTAACTTAAGAAAGCCGGTCTAACCTGTTGAAAGGGTGCAAAATGCTATAAAAAAGCCATAACTAACCAACTGGTAATCAAACCCAAAGAGGTGTGTTGTTCAAACTAAAATAATGGTTTAGCCATATCTGTCATAATGTTTTGGAATGGATGAAATTCAAATTTCTACCATTTTGTGTAGAAGATTTGTATCAAGTTGTGGACGGGATGGAAAAATTTACCATCTACACTAACCAATCTCTCCAGAAAACTTCAACCCATTTAAATGGATTTCAAATCAAGACTGTGAGAAGATATTTTGATAAAGGTGTCCTGTTCTGCTGACGTGGGGTAAATCAAGGTGGGTTGTCTTTACGGACCCTGTTAATCTAACGGAATTGTATGGAGAAGGAAGTCATTCAGAATTATGATCTTTTAACCAGCTTTCAGTATTTATCCAAGAAAGGCTATCGATGGTAAGCTATCTGTGAAATTAGCGCCCCCAATGATCAAACGTCGGTGACTTTAGTCTCTACAACTTAAGTCAGACTTGCTCTTCCAAATTTCATCCTGTCAGTGCTTTGGTAGATGGTGGTCGTCACCGTGAAACGTTTGCTATCCTTTAAAACCACTTTATTCGGTTCAGCATTTCAGGTGGTGACCCCTAAACCAACCGGTTCCAAATGTGGTATGACTTTCAGTCTTCCAGTGTACTTATTCCTAATTGCAAACACGGATGTTTTTATCACTGTTTGAACATGGCAAAACCAGTTTTGAAGAACGTTTACTGTTGAAGCATTGAAGCATTTATCATTTGATTGAAAGTAGCATGGCTATCGGTCATTTAGGCGAATTATACTTATAGAAAGCCGTATTCACGAAGAAATTTCTTTTGATATTTCGCATCAGGCGTGTACATATATAAGGTGATCATAATACAGATGTCTGACTGGCCGATTAGAGCTCAGTTATTAATGATGACAGATCAGAGCAAACAGATCAAACGAACATGACAAGGCTAATGATAGTCGTGGATGGGGGTGAGGACACAAAGGTCAAACGGTTAGATCTATTCGTAGCTCGGTTCTCGTTCATCTCATCAATAGTGGGCATTCTGTGAACAAATTGGATGCATTCAAAATTATTCACACTATACCCCGGAAAAAAGAAGGTGGCTTTTAACCACGGCCGAGGTGATTGCAATTCGAATTTTCAATCCAGAATTATGTAAGTAAAAAGAGCTGGTCCAGACACTGTTGTTGCCCTGACCTGGACAGCGGATTGATTGTGCATAAAACAGAGCATCAACCCCCCTCCCCGTCCTTCTTTCCTCGTCTATAGTATCACCAATCTCAATCTTAAGAACTAATTATCTTGTTTTTGTTTCAAATGTCCCTTCCTGATTACATCACTTGCTATGTATGAGCTATAGCTTCTACCGTTGATTACGTAACTTCATCCCGCTCTCTCGTTTTACTTAGCTCACAATCTTCATTTAATCTGCTCATCTGTCGAACGCTTGTCCATTTGACCTTTGTGTTCTCACCCCCATCCACGACTATCATTAGCCTTGTCATGTTCGTTTGATCTGTTTGCTCTGATCTGTCATCATTACTAACTGAGCTCTAATCGGCCAGTCAGACATCTGTATTATGATCACCTTATATATGTACACGCCTGATGCGAAATATCAAAAGAAATTTCTTCGCGAGTACGGTTTTCTACATTGTCAATGGGACTATTTTACGAGTTATACTTATGTTATCCGTTTCGCTCTTGGTGTACAATACCCTAGATGCGCCAAAGATTTCAGACAATTCTTCACAACCTTTCAGATGTTGCTTGATCCAACATAAACAACAGTCAACCGTGCGATATTCACATGTGTCCTCTAGATGAGGGGTAAAAAATCGCATTGTGCTGGTACCAGCCACTTGATCGGATTATGAACTTAGTTCAATGATTCACCAGGGCGCACTGTTAAAGACAATTATGCGTGGCTGATTCCGATTGAAGAATGAATGGCCCTGGAGCGGGGGACTTTTTAGATGTTCATGGACGCGTTGAAAGCATTCGGTAGATTTTACAAAATATTGTTTTCAACCATTCGACCTTTCCAGGTCAAAGTAAGAAAGCATGTACGAGCTCAATATGACAATGGGACAAAACATTAGCCCACCTTATGTTAAAATCCGACACAGAAGGGTTTTCGAAAAAAATACAGAAGGAAGTGCGCCAAAACTCTTTCACCCATCATACTTTGCGAACATAGTGATTCGGTTAAATTTAGAATATTGAATAGATTTCCAGGTATTTGAACTCAGAATGCGAATCAATAGACGGGAGGCTATCGATTGTAGTTAACAGATAGTATATTGTGTCTTCCTTCGTTGGTGTCGGGACATAACTGGTTGATTATCACCGAAGGGGATATATGAACAAACATGAATTAGCAATTTGGTTCAGTCCTGGTATTAGCTGTTTGACACACGCCTTCCATGCGATGGGGCCGAAACTCAAGCCCGGAGGGCACGGTGGATATACACTACGGATGAACTCTAATAAGAGGGAGACTCGAGTTTGGTGCTTCCGCGTATATATATTTGAAGAACTGAGGATTGCGCGTGGTGAAGTATGAAGGATGGTCAGTTTAAATAGAGATTCAAATAACCCAGAAATCAGAAACTGTAAAGTGCACCATTCTGGTAACCTCAAGTTCCGGTTGCAGTTTCTCGGCTAGGCCCCCTGGGATCTGTCGCTGACAGCAAACCGTCCATCAAGCCTTAGGATGTCTCTTTTATTACTGGGTGAGTAATAATCACATAGGTATTTGTGCACCTCGAAATTCCAATTGTTGCTGTGCTCATCTAGGCTATGGCATTCGGAAATGAGACATGTAGTAAGTGGCCACCGACCATCGAATTTCGGAGACACGGAAACAACTCGATGATTCACGTGCTCTTCTCTACTGTCTTTTTTGTCGAAAGAAAGAGGAAAAAACTGGAAAAGGTCTTAATATGGATGTGAAAAAGGAAGCAAAAGTGATCAGGATTCCTAGGTCAAATGAGTTGTTCTGAGTTTTCTAAGCCCCAGAACGGTTGCATGCGTAAATTATGTCCTTCCCATTTTTTGCACCAGCCTCGAAGGGCCGTTCAATACTAATAGATTTCTAGACAGCCGTTTGGAACTGGTTGTGTCTCATCAGCAGTGCGAAACCACCGATCCAACTGGAGATCCAACGCGAGACCTCAGAGCAAGCATACTACCCACTCGGCCACCGGGGAGTTGATGAGACCGTTTCTCCTTTTGAATATACACGACACAGCCCAACCCATCTAGTTAAGCTTGTTGCGAGTATCGATCCTCGCTCAACACTGTTGGCAGAGAATTTCTCTGACGCACTATCCGTTGCGCAACCGATGTTGTCGTTGACATATCCAACTGTTAGACCGATTGTGTGAATTTGAGTTGTGTTTATTCAACCATTGAATTCGAACCATATCTTGTTTGAACGATCAAAATGATGTGTAAATTCGATAGTCAGCTTCAAATCAACAAGGAATAAATGAATCCACTACTGGTTGATAGAGATCTTCAGATGCTGATGGAAGATCAAATCCAGTCGTTTCACTAAAAATATATTCGTTATTTGGCAGAGTAACAACGCGATCAACCAAGCTCTACTGTGTCCAGATGAAAAAGGCGTTCACAAATGAATGAAGTAATAAAGGGCCACCCCCAGAACTTAAAAAAAACGAAAAATGAACAGTGATACATTTGACCACCAATTGCAAGAGTTGTGCTTCGGAAATAAAAGCCTCACTTGAACAAACTGCTAGAAATCGAACAGAACTTTGGAGGATGTATGGGGATTAATTGGTAAAAACTGAAAATAGCTGTGGAGACCACAAGACCGTCTCGGGATGAAACAGACATTGTCGGACAAATGGGAGTGTATCTACTTCGCTAATGGAAAGAATTCAACTTGTACGGGCCAGACGTGACGTACTACAATGGGTGTGGTTTATGAAGAAACAAACAGTATTTCACTCGATCAATAATAGAAGTTCACCAATGGTCTGCAGCTCGTTTTCGATTCACAGTCTGGTCGATCTTGTCATTTTGCATGTACTGAGGATTCTGTTGATCACGTTTGCTCACTGGAATGGTATTTACCGCCACGAATGGAGTTGTGCACTCTGATGGAAGCTGTGTTGAGGAAGTAACTGCAGATATTCGCAACTGATATATGATCAAGTACTGTTTTTTTTTGTTCCGCAGTAATAAAGTGTTGCTGTGACCTGCATGTAAACGCACTAGAAAATATTGAAGGCATTTCAGCCTGAAGACTATGCTTTAATCAGGTGTTATGTGGATTGAACGATGAACCAAACTAAGTCCTGAAACAGGAATGGCTGCTTGTCAATGAAAATGTGCTCCGGAACCTCGTAAAAGCATACTGGAAACGTGTATGAAAGTGTTGAAGCACATGGAACCACAGGACGATGCAATGCTCTTGTCGCGGCACCATGATATATTTTCCATCATATTTTCCCTTTATAAACGCTGAGCAATATAAATTTTTGTATTGAAGTTTTCCACTAGACTACTCTATGGATAATTCAAAATGTTTAATGTGTTACACTCAAAAGCGGAGATATTGTGAAAACCGACGGGGGTACGAAATCCTTTTCGCGAACGGTAGGTTAGATACAATCACTAACTCTAGTTGATAGTGTCCGAACAGCTTATAATCACTTCCACCGGTATTTGTGCATGTGATAGAAACGGATGTTTCCTCGAAACTACCAAAGCAAGTGTAAAATTATTCCCTCATGTCCATCTCGACAGAGGACAAAGAAAGCGATTCGATCGATCACAATTGAAGTTCAAAATCGGTATTATTTAGTTGTACAACAAATATCAGAGTAATTGAGGATCGAAACTTTTATCCAATAGCCAATAACTACCATGTATTGGTAATCCATCAAAATTTACGATAGCGAATAATAGCGTTAAAAACACGTAAGGAAAAACAGCAGTCCTGAATAGCCGTCATTATGAAAATGAATCACATTCATCTATAATCTTTTCTTCAGGGTTCTTTATTCACCCATTATTAGTTGTTGTGTGGTCTTCACTGGTTCGGGCGAAAGCGATCAACTCTACTGCAACAGAGAGGCCGTGAGGTCAAATACCCACCTCCGTGCGTCCCCAACTAGACTTCTTTAAATTCCTGCTTTTGTCTTAAAGTTGCCTATACCATTGTTTAAAACTGGGACAAAAACTTCTTTCGCTGCGAACGGATTCGTTTTCTAATGAAAAAATAGAAATCAGAAACGTAAGAAAGATTTCAATTGGTTTTCGCAATCTGTCTCAACATGATTAGCTTCTTCGATTTCTAATCTGACTGGTTGTCACTTAATTCATCCACTTAAATCACATTTGAAATCACCAAATATTCCCAAGTATCAAGAACACAGTGTAGACGAACATGTGTTTTCGGTGAATTCCTTTTTCAAGCTTTTACAATCATATTTATATAAAAGCTTTCAATAAGGTCAAAGAGAAAGGTGGATTACACCACCCTAACCTATGGGCATAAACGTTTTTGATACAATCAATCAACTTACCATGGAGTTGACCTTCTAGTTCTGTGTTTAGTGAGCTGTGTACGTTTATACACCTTCAGTCACCATAATTGAACAACCCCATGTGCTATGTATATGCTTGTTTGTTTTAAGTTAGCGATTGGGAAGATTAAACGCAATGTCAACATCTCGCAGCATTTGTCTCCTTTATATATTGATGAAATGGATAAAGGGGATTCAATGCTGCAAAGGTGAATGAGTAATGTGTTTGGTAATAAGACACTGTTCGGATTACGTCTTCGAAATTCGCTATGTTACGTCATGATCATGTGGACAAGCGGTTTTCTCTTAGCCAGGGGAATTTTAGAGCTTGGATCAGTTTTAGTTGTGCCCACAGCTCAGGCCTCATGAGTCAGGTGCTAGTCCCCTCTGCGGTTGCTAGCGTCCGAGACCGTATTACTCTCGAGTGGTGTGGTGAGACCCGATAAATCATAGTAAATGCCGAGCACATTTCAAATAAGTGTCCGTCTCTACCAGGTGAGCAACGATCGAGCTTGGCATAGCTCCACTCCCACCCTGTGTGAGCCAGCGTGGATTGTGTTGTTTGATCCGTTGAGATAACTGCCTTGTCGTTAGACTTACGTAACTCACACTGCAGGTGCACTTGAATTGACCCCATTGATATTGTTTCATATAAATGTGATTGTAAAGGCTTGAAAAGGAATTAAGCGAAAATGTTCGCCTACGTTGTGTGTTCTTTCCTTTTGTGATTTCACTTGTTTCTCGTTCAGTTTCAGTTTCTCGTTATTCCACATTCGTTTGTGTTTCGATGTGCTCCTTGCACTTTGCTACCATTGTGCTTTTTGGCGGTTTGTCGACCGACGTTCGATTGTTGATTGCATTTCATGTGACACGCCATCGATTTCTTGGATTGTGACCAAAATAGATCAAGCATTTTGGTGGGCAACCATATACGAACGGTTCATTTTATTTTGTTCATAATAGAATGGACCGAGTTGAACGTATACCTGTGCAACAACACACGTCTCAGTTTTCAAGAGGTCAACCGAAATGAAAAGGCCCACTGATCGTGGGTGGATAAGATGTTTTGTTTGTTGTTGAATAGAGCACTACTTCATCGCAGATTGATGTGTGACCTTCGGTTACCGAAGGATATGTTGATAGCTATCCGCGAAAAATCTTGTTTTGAACGGACCACCGTTTAGGCCGGTCAAACAAAACAAGCTGAGGATTGCTTTCAATGTGCGCATGCGAAGCAGGTGCTTCGAAAAAGAGAAACAGGGGGTTAATGATCAGCCCACCCCGGCTTACTCCAAACAGAGATGTGCTCACGAGGATGCCCTGGCAGAATTTACACACATATGCACGAGTGAGTGCATTTTAAAACTCTCCATACCAACGAGGCGCGATCACTGCGCAACTGTAAAAGAGATAATCAAACATCGTTGCATAGTTTGTAGATAGCGGAAAACAATCTAATCTGTCGACATCAACCACAGTCGGTTTCTTCGAATCCCACATGTTTGATGCGTCGAAACCTTTTGGAAATACAGTTGTTTTCAATCCAATGCCAGGAGTAAAACAGATTGATATTCACTAGTTTTGTCGGAAGGAACTCACCATGATCGGGGCACGGTGACAGGTAACAATGAATCTTCACCAATGCACATCACTAAAATCGAAAAACCACTGCAAAAAGAGAATCATGTAGAAAGCTTTTGGAAGAGTGACAATCAACTTTAGTTTGATTGGGGCTACTGGATAAAAATGAAAACCCGCACCTCTTCATGATTATCAACTCGAACTCCAAGGCATTTGATCAGAACGTATATCGGTAGCTTTGTCATCCGCCAGATGTCAACTCCAACCAGTGTGCTTGAGGTCAATGTAGATACTCCAGACATTCCGATATGCGCAGCTCATCATCTTAAGTTGATGGACAACGAGCCATGAATCAGGCCAACATGTCATATTAAATTTGGTTGAGACCGCTGGACAGAGTAAAAATAACAATTTGGTTATTATTAACATTATAACATTCACAATAAACACAATACATGGCGCATCGGATTTTTGATACACTCCTAACATCATTTGGTCTTGATGTATTAAAAACAAGTAGGTCATTTGAAAGAAGATACTTAGGTCACTGAGGCACCCCGTAGTAAATATCTCTACTATTTGATGACTTATATTATTCAACATACATTTTATCAGGTTTAGTAGGTACGAGGAGACCCACGCGTTATGAGAAAAGCACATTGTAGCTGCAATCCCCTAATTATTTTCCCTTCGGAATTCAGGGTTCATTATACTTCAATAACGTTATAATGAGTGAGACTGTTTTACAGTTGTATTCTACGTCGGTAACCGCATGTATTCAATCGTGGTTATCACAGAAAAGGCAGAATTTATTTCCAGCAGAACAGTCCAAACGGTTACACAAGAAAAGAAAACGAATTGGGGCAATCCGGAAGTTCTGAGCGGCTAGGGAGTGGGTTCTCTTCTGTCAGTTTATTTTCGTGGAATTGTCTTCGCATGCGGTGGTCACATGCACCTCGACAACTGTACCATCCGGTCAGAAATAAATCCTGTCTTTGCTGCGTTGACTTACTAACGCATAAAACAACTGTAAAACAGTCAAACTAATTATAACGTCAACGTAATGGCGGATAGGAGAAACCTCTCAGGGGGACCACGGATACCCCTTTGTAACACAACTCCCGGATTGTTCATGAATTCTTCAGTGGAGGCAACTTATCTTCATGCAGAAGAAAATCACAATGGGTCGAATACTTTACCTACTCCAACTTAATACCTCATGGAGCTCCGGGACAGAGTTAGCATCATTTGTGGTATCGTGGATAACTGGAACTCATATTTATCACCACCCTTCTCATACAATAAACTATAAGGATAGCACAGATGAAATCAGGATATGAAATGATGCGACGGGTTGATCAATGATGCAATAGGGATAAGAACCTATGCGACAAAGCTGAGTGAAATAGGGAGAAGCTATGAGCGCTAGGTTGTTGCCATTGGCATTGTAAATAGAATTTAGTAGTCAAACCAGAATAATAATAAAAAGGTAAGTTTTGTTAGCCAGTGAATGGGTTCAAATTTTATCTTCCTATTCAGGCGAAATACTCTTAATGCATTAATTGTATCTGAGTACCTTTGCTGTTAAGCGTCTTCTCAAATGTGCATTTAAATGCCGGAAATATTTAGGCCATGGAAAAGCAATCGGTGTTTTAAGAGGAAACCTCAGTCCCAATGGAATTTACTCATTTGGATATTGATGGCCTAAAACGAACTCACTCGTGCAATCATGTCTAAGGATGGAAACCGATTCATCGATCCATTTTGACATGATTTGCTTCCTTACACAGCCGATCGAGGTAAATTACCGCCGGGTTTACTCATTCTCGTCGAAAGCTCACTTGGTTAACGTTTAAGAACAGAACGTTCCCTGGTTGGGACACTAACAGTCAAAATCCTCCCCACCAAAACTTTTATTCTCGCTCGGCGACTTACTCCAAAACACTTGTTTGTTTATGGAGAACTTAGGTCCATCCGACTGGACGGGGTTTCAATGGAACTTGTCCTATCGGTTATGTGACGACTGAAGCAGCAATCAATTTGTCGGTTCCCGTAGAATGCGATTGGTTGGATTCACTGAAAATTACGGTGGATTCACTTGAAGATACAACAGTTTGACTTGAAAATGAAAAGGTTTAGAATCACCGTGCGTCATTTTCTAGTTTTCGTTTTAGCTAATTCAGATGTGATGCATAGGATGTTGATAGCAATGGCTGCTGCATGGATGAGGAATTTATTGCGCGGACGGTCAAATAATCTTACAATTTTTCGCTCGCTTTTCTGATTGTGCGTTCTCAGACGATGGTGCGCTAATGTCAAAATGAGCTAATGACTCCATCCCAAATTCAAGCGGTTAGTTTCGTCTGTCTTTACTCACTCTCTTCCATGCACAATGGCAGTTCTATCAAAGCGATCGGTCTGTCTTGGAGTGAGATTCGTGGCAAGTGACCAAAGCGAAAAAAATCACGTGATCTACTTTTCGAATTGTTAAACACTTGAACATACCTGAATTAATAAACTAAAGATGAATGAAGAATGACAGGCCTCAATGTTAGTCCTCCTTGTTCTATTGAAGAAATTTTAAACAACAGATGACACGCCGATCAGACTAAGACTATGACTATTCGGGCATCTGATTACGAAAGGTTAGGTCACTTTGTCTTTTGAGGAAACTAATTGAGAAATGAACGAACACATTTTTCCTCGGAGTTTGTTCAGATAATTCAAAGTGGTTCACATATTGATGTGAGCAAATAGAGAGCATCTAGCTTCAGATATTATCTGATGCGTATTGAGACTTGTCAGTTGTGTGTTATTTGTTCTTATCCCGTCCGGGACTCGAAACGCGTAGCTTGATGTATGAAGCTGAAACTTCCACCTCTAGAATTCATGGTCAACGCGCCATATCTACAGCTATTAGCCATATTAATAAGAAAAAATTAAGAGGTGGCTTTCGACCGAGACCCCAAATCTAAGTCTTTCTAACAAGCAACAGCTTGTAGCTATCCAATGCAAGATTCAAATGTAGCAATATTTCACTTTCGGGAGGTAAAACATATTCCAAATTAGGTGCAACATCAGATGACACAATCGAGGTAAATTCGGTCGCATAGAAACGACGGTCGAAACCACAAGATTACGTTCTTAGCCATTGCTCGACATCTGCTGATGACGCAACACCAGATCGACCGAAACACCGCGTTTTGGATTGTCTACAAGTCACGAGTCGCAAGGATGATAAGGTTTGCAGAAGCAATTGCTATTAATCGATGGAGGCCCCCGTGTCAACAAAATAACTATGTTAGTCTGTCCCTACCCTGGTGACACGGTCCTTTTACCCCTCCCCTTTGTGGTTTTTATACTTTAAAGTTTTAATGTTTTAATGTATTTTGATTTAGCTTGTTGACTTGCTAAAGCCCTATATTAACATTGAATTTTCTGCAGTATGGACCATGTAGAGATGCAGCAAAATCGTCCTGGACGGTAATCGTGCAGTATCGCAATACTGTCCTTCTTTTAAAGTTAATCTCGGGAAAGGCTCAATTCCGCTTGTGTTATCTATTTTTCGGGGGTGGGGGCATATGTAAACATTTGATTCTCAATGGTGAAACTATTGGTTGTCATCGCGTATGTCACACGTATTAGCTGCATGCCATGGGAATGCCGTCAAAGCGTACCCTTTTTTGCAAATTCGTGCAAATGCAAGTAGACGAGGCATTTGAACAATTGATCCTTGACAATCAGGCATAAACAAGAATATGATTTTTGGTATACGTGCGTCTCCGGTTGCCAGTTTGCACCGGTTTTTATATCGAAACTAAAACCAATAGCTAGGTTAAATAAAAATCTAAAGAAAGGTCCCCAAATTAAGACCTTGTGAATTGGAATCTCGAAATCGGGGAAATTATTCTGAGAATAACTTGAAAGTAGACTTTTAATTCATTTCAACATATAATTTCTCAAAGGGAAAATTTTCAAAATGTGAGCTAAATAACATGCCGCAATAGGTTTTTATTAGCAAGTTCGAGTTGCGCGTATCGCCTGTATACAAAATACGTATTCCATGGGTACATTCTGATAATTAGCTTTGTTGTAGCTATCACTTATCAACTGGCGTTATTGCCTACCGTATACAGAAAACGAAGTTCCCAATATTTGTTTTGTTTTATTTGGAATTGGATAAAACAACAAAATTCGTACTGGGGGAGCAACTAACGTGAACGGTTGCTAAAGGATGCGAAAAAACGACCGGAAAATGCGTAAAACTGTGTGCTTAATTGTTCGTTTTCGTAATAAATCTCTATCTGTCACTCAAAAAGCTGTTATCCTTTTTCTTGTCACATTATTTCGGACCTTGTTTGTCATTCAAAGGGGTTCGTGTTTCTCTCTTTGCGTTGTTTTCTTCTCCTACCTCGGGTTGACAAACCAACTAAATCTGGACTGGGTTTGCACTTTGACAGATAATCAATCATCCGCATTTTGTTCGCGAACTCCACGACTAGTTGGACCACATGTCCAGTTGGATAAGGCTTTTGGATCTTTTTCTCACATCATGCTGGTCCTGATCAGTTATGATCGATTTCGCGGAAAGGTTTGCGTTTTTGAAATCCACTGTGAAGAGGTAAAATTAAGATGAGCAATAGGGGAAGGGGCATAACTTTTTATGCATATTAAAATCCCGGGGGAGGATACAAAACCCAAAAAGCTCATATCGCTTGATACCACATTTTCGATAATAGCAGAACAAAATTCAAACCTCCAGCCCAAACGCAAATCATCCTCTGACTACCATATTAAGTGCAGTCCATCCGCTTCGGACTCCAGTTTCCTACACAAAATGGGCACCATATGGTGTGTATGATTGTTTCGCGACACTGAATGTGCTGAATACGACGGTGAAACCTCATGACAGAGGAATAAAACATCAAAGCACATAAAAAGGTTGTCGAAAAATCTCAGCGTAGGCTGAAATTTGTGTATTCGACATAGCATCGTCCGTTCAGTTCATCGGATTTTGTTAAGGAAATCCATCACATTATTTATTTACAGTAGCATTATAACAACCAAGAGATCGAAAGCAGATAACGTCGTCAATGCAATATATAAACGAACAGATTGATAGAATGATTAAATGGACCAAGTTGAATGCGATGCCTACTGCACAGGAACCCTTGTTACAGTACACCTTGAAACTCCCATTTTTGTCAAAGCTTTTATTACATTACAATAATTATTTTTGATTGTTTCACTACCCACAACGATCCATCAACTTTTCAGCCTTGCTGTGAAAGCAAGTCATCCACGTGACTGGTTCCGTAGGGGAAAAGAATTCTGTCGATGGTGTCATCATCGATGTTGGAACACGGTACATCTGTTACGTGTCAGTCTGTCCCTCTCTCTCAGGACAACGGTACAACTTCGGACAGTTGAAATTCGTAGTGAAAATCCAAAACTCATTTATGCTTAAGTCCTTCATTCTATTATTGCACTGTTGAAAGTCTACCCATGCCAGTATATGATATGTGACCAGAAATCAATTGCATATGGTTAATCCTTACAATGTTCTGCTTTTCGAAAACGAAGGGTAGGATGATTGCAGATTATGCAAAAACTTCATAGAACTCAGGCTACAGTAGACTAAAAGCACAGGATTTCATGCTCCTGAGATAGAACATGGGATGATTCAGAAAATATTGTAAATTTACCTCGAATTTCTTATCGCAAATGGTCTCTACAAAACTAGCACGGTAGTTATATCTCACATCAACGATATCACAATCATGAAGATAATGAACACAGTTCATTCATTGTAGAGTTGGCTTTTAGCAGCAAAAGAATCGTTAATCATGTCTTACGAGTGTTTATACAATTTCACTGGGTGATTAATGTTTTATTTACTTCCGCTGAACAGGCGATCGCGCAGTGAAAAATTCAGATAGATCTATGAGAAATAAGTGAGGAAGTTGGATGGTGTTGGTTTTGACATGGTAGTGACAGGTAAGATACATATAGCAATTGGCTGCTGCACTGCAGAACATAGAAAAACGAAAGAAAAAACTTTTTCTTGCTGATCAAAGCAAGATTATGGATTCGTCAAAGTGGGGTTATAAATGTGGTGCGTTCTCACTGAAGTTATGAGTACTGAGGAGGAGTGAAAGGATGGGTGTTGCATTTTGAAGAGTTCTTTAAGAAATACTAGTTTAGTGGATAAATCCCCTCACAAACTATCGAAATGTTCGGAAAGTTCTGCCGAGGTTTGACCTTGACACTCACGATTAACAAACGTGAAATGTACATTCATGAATTATCTAAGTTATGTGACCAAATATGATAAGTTGAATATTGCAACTACCTGAAGCAGAGGTATCGGACCAAAGGAGAGACAAATATCGGCAAATAAAATTGCAGCCTAAAAGGTGCTTAATAGACCCTTATTATAAAATTACACGGGGAGATCAAGTGTGCGGCTGGAAATCAAATACTGGACTATGCGATACTTGATAGATGACGGTGTACATCAGATATAAGAAAATGTACAAGCCCACTCGCGGGGGTACGTGGTTTGTTGGTCAAGACATTATGCTAATTATTTTCGTTTCAAGAAAAACAACCGAAAACGAGTAATAAGTATAACATGGTCTATTCAACTTAGACACCTGAACTCAAAGAGACGTATTTAGAAAAATAAATATCAGAAATTAATGAGTCATCACTCTTAAACTGTAAAGGATGTTGTAACTGAAACTATCAGCGTGGGGATATGCAAAGTCACTTAAACAACACCCATCGGTGAGTAGTAAGAGACCCTGAGAGTGACCATCAAACATTAAATTAACAACTTTCACGTCAATACAATTTCATTGGATAGACGACGAGTAATTTTACTCCTACTCATCGAAAGGGAAGTCTTGTATATTTGACACCATAAACCGATTGTGCGTTTTCTTTACCTTTCACAATTCAACTTGTCCAAATATGATTTCAGGATGTTTCAGCGTCAGTTCTTAATTTCTCGTTGACCCCATCTGCGCTAACAGGTCCATGTATTGTTTAAGTTTCCCAGCGATGTTTGGATGACCACCATACAGCACAGCGAGAGGGCGTCTATTGCGTGACGTTTCTTGGTGATACACCTCTAATTCCCATACTATACCTTTTGCAATTCAAGTTGTCCTAATATCATATCAAGATGTCCGGGTATCATTTCAAGTACTCGTACGCGTCTGTGTGTGTGCATGCTAGTCCCACTCCCCAGGAGAAAGTCACATTGGGCTATACTCCAATGATACCAATGGATCGTGTGCGATCAACGTTTGAGACATTGCCAACGTCCGTTGCATGATGTTGCGATAGAACTCATATGCCAGACATCGAGTCCCACAACGGGCAGAAATTCCATTCCCAGTCAACAGATAAAACGGAACTACAAGCACGATTTCGAATACCGCTTAGGTGTTCTCAGAAAATACACCCAAATCATGAACATGTTGTGAGTGGGTGATGGAAATAATGCCAATAGGTCCATCTTTGTGGAGTCGAAGGCAGACAGTGGTTTCACTTGTATGACCAACTATTTTACTTGCCTATCAGATCATCCCTGGGTAATCAAGTATATTGCGGAGAACAGTAAAGGCACCATGGTTATTATTTGTAATAAACATGCCTAGATGCAATTTCTACTGACGGAATGAAGTAAATTCTTGTACTCTTTGCATTCATTATAATCCAGGAAGATCGATCCAAAGCTTCCAGTACGGCCTACAAAACTGGGACTCTTGGCAGCAAAATCAAATAAACGACAAGTTTGTTGAAAATAGGCATCCTTTTGAAGCGGGCGTATATGTACCTGAACAGAATGATTTATAGATATCTGCTTTCACTGTATAATAGCGCAATTCTTCGAGTTCAAGAAAAATGACAAAAGAAACAAGAATGTTTGCCCACTCTTCACGGTTTTACAATAATTGAAGCTCATTTCACCGGATTTGATCTCTTCCACAGATTCTCAATGAAGAGGTTACCCACCAAAATTAAACTGAACAAATTTACAAAGGTTGGTAAAGTTAAATTCACAATTATGACCGTCTTCCATTTGAGCTGATTCGAAGAAACCTTAGGCTTTAAATAGGAGAACTAAGGAACCGTTTCCATGGCATCAGTCTTAGTTGCCTCGTAATAATAACCTAGAAGATTGACTCAGCCAAGATCGAGAGAGCGGCTTTTGCGCGTGCTAATTAACAATCTCTAGTTAAACTGACATTGTGGACTAGAATGGTTCAGTTAATTAACACAAATGAATAAACTGAATAAAAGAACAAGAAGCAAGGTTGGAGGTAGCTTCATATCATCACAGTTTTTGAGTTTAGATGCACTTGTTCGACAGGCTCGATGATTTGATTGCAAAATTTCCATCACCAGCCGGGGTGGCATCTTTAGTATGTGTTAAGTGGTAGTGTTCTACTTGTACCCATTTCTTATGTATGTTCTTATTCAGTGGTTATTTTTATCCCTTGCTAATCATTGTGTTCGACGTGGTTCACCGTTGAATTATCGCCTGAGAGGGATTATTCTTCAGTCTGGATTGTGGATTTCGGTCAGTACTCGGGTCGGGACGCGACATTTTGTTACGTCATTTGACCTTTGAGTTGCATTAGCATGTGCACATTACCCAGCTCGATGTGCCCGTTTACTGAATTGACTGAAGTATATCAAGCCTTGACAAATTCACTGGCCTATCTGGACCGGGCTTGATCGATGATTCTCACTGATTCGAAGTTGAATTGATGTTCTTCTCAATCTTCGTGGAGGGAAATTCGTGATAATGTGCAATTCCTCCTGACTGCCAATTGAAGTCCGCGGATTCTTGCGAATACTTTTTCTTCAGTTTGTTCTTGCCGGCGAAAATGCATTCAAATCAATCGGGAAACAATAACTGATTTTCAATATCCTGTCTCATTAGGATTACCTCATGAGCACGGGTTATGTGCTATTTCGGACATGAATTTGAAAGCCCGTTGGATTACTTTATGGCATAAAATTTTAAAACTAAAACCACACGGAGAGTATCTTATTTCTAAATTCCCACTGTATATCACTGTATGTCACTGAATGCACTCCAAGAACTTATCTGTTGTGTAGCTTACTACTCCTATGCCAGGGTCACAATCGAACATGTTACTGTGTGAGCCCTACAAAGCGGATGCTCGGTTCTCACGGGTGGAATCTCCGAGTTCTGTTTATCGCCCGAAAGAAAAAAATGAAATCAAAAAGTGAATCGTTTGATAAATTTCATCGTGGCAGCTATCCGCTTTAAATAAGTGGACCGCAAAATAATTTGCGGAGCACTGAAGTAAATTGCATCGACACTAAATTACCATTTGAGGGGCTTTTCAACCCACCTTCCGAAAAGATTCATGAATATCAGCACTATAGTTCAAACCTCCAGGTAAAACTGATGACCACCTTAGTTTGCATTCAACGACTGAGAAAAAAATTAAGATACATATCGCATTAAATTTATTGAGGCTCAAAATTGATAAATATGCAAAACGTTTACCGACTATCAGTGAATCAGGATTTTACGAGAGCGAGAGGAACAGCACGCGCAGGTGATAGATGGAAGTGGGTATCAGTGATGTGCATGTACTATTTTGTATATCTTCTTATAGTTCAATCTCGAAAATAAACTGAGCATTCTAAAACTGAAGTAAAATATACCGTAGACATATCAGAATTCGATTATTCCTAGTGATTGATAATTCTGTAGACTCTAAAACTGAGAGCTGCCTACGCAATCGTGGGACATGAAATAGTTGAAATTTGTCCAACTTTTTTTCTCTTCTACTTTCTTCTAATTTTAGATCAATACTCGAGCTGGATAGTTCATCGGTTGGATGGACCAAAGTTCTCTGTCCTTAGTTAATACATTCTGTCTAATTACTAATGTTCCCTGGAACGAACAATGGTCTAACCTCCTTTGTGTCTATTCATTTGTTGTAGCCACCCCTTATGATCACCTTTTAATCCAAATTAAACTTAATCNTGACGCTGTCATGTAAATTGCGGTGAACTGTGATGCTGTTCGGTCTTCTTTATCGTATTCGCCTTAGCTATGGTTGTGTCCAACACAATGGACGCTTACGCAGGGTAAATTCCATTGCACAGTGCCAAACGGCACATGGCAAGAAAAATGAGTTAGTGAAAAGTTTTGTGATACGAAAAGTAAGCATATATCTGATATCACTCAAATGATAGCAAGTGGTTCTTCACATAAAATAAGGGGCAGGAAATTAAATGAATTTTCCAAGCTGCTGGTTTGACAGGATCCCAAAACACATATTGGCGAAATCACATATATTTATAGTGAAAGGAAGAAAATAAAAGTTGATTCCAACCTCTATTGGCCCGTTTGATCTACCGATTCAAAACGAAGAAAATATTTGCTTCCTGAGACACCGTAGTGTGATATAAAGTAGAGCCTAATGTGCACCTGAGGCAATCGACGACCTAAACTACGGAGACAGAAACTGTGAACCACAAAGGCTCCAACGTGGTGCTATATGCATTGACAAAAAATTATTGCAAGATAGGAACAACATGTCCTTAACCCTCAAAACGCTCGCAGTTGTTTGTTTCTGTGCATTTCGTCAAAGTCAATGCTCGCTATAACGGCACTCCACACATGGTGGACGATGATTTTATAGGATTTAAATTACAAGGTGTTAGACTGAATGAAACGACTTTGACATCAAACCGTATGATTCCTAGTTTGCAACCTTCTTCTAATCAAGAAGAAAACCTTCAAAGGGCGTCCATCGAACAATGGTTTGGCGCTCATTTAGATGTATCTTTTTCGGTCTAAGGGTCCCCATGGTAAACAGTTCCACTTGTGGAACATCAACATTCCCGAACAATCTAAAAATGAAACGAATCAATTAACAGCAGTATTTGAGATAAATTCCAAGGTTGTTAAACCACCTCCTACCAATCCCCCCCCCCGAAAAAATAGACGTGGTCAGTTGCGGACTCTATGTGCATGCTGTAGGAATGGCTGGAGTGATTGCCATAAGCAGGGCCACCCAAAATATTTGCACCCGAATCATTTTTTCCTATACCCCTACTTGTCATGTCTCATAATGTATCGGAGTTAAATGAATTTGTGGTCCAATAATTCAGAGGCCGTGACTTAGACGTCTTCAAACCAAACAAGGAATGTTTGACCTTATCAAACTCTTGAATTGGTGCCACTGTGTCCCGCTAGGCGACACTTTTAATGCTTTTTTAGTAATGCGAATAACTGGGTAATAGATTTTGAAAAGAAGTTTATGCCTACAACGGTTTCTTGCCTCAAATTTATGGATTTTCGAAACAATGACACTGGTGCTAAACGTTCTTTTTGAGAATGTTTGGGTGCACCGGATATTTTTCCACTGATTTGATGCAGGTGTGCAGAAAAATACTTACGATACCTTTTTTATCCGGTTACTAATTCCTAATTCATTGATACTTCACTCGCTATTGAATGTCTTAAATGCACTCACAACGTAATGTTTGAGGACGCTGACACTCTGCAGTCCCCAATGGTAGCATTTTGAGGCTAAAGAGGGGAACACAAAGAATACTTCTCTTAGTGAGCATTCAAACCAGCGAAAAATGACAGGGACTGTTGGCTTTTGGTGCTAATGTCCCTCCAAGTTGGGCTCCCTTACATGACACAGTGGCAGTGTAACTTTCATCGCTCATTAAATCAGAGTATTTGGGCTTTTGAGATTTCACTCAATCCACGAATGATCATCCGATGCATTTCAACGGAGTACATAAACTTGTTTCTGTTCAACAAAATAGA
>UZAN01043424.1:4137-18172 GCA_900618425.1 Echinostoma caproni
CCCCTCACCCCCGCCCTCCTCGTTCGTCCCCACCCATATTCCTGTACCGCTATCGTCCGTTCAGTCCCGTATCATCACAAACAGTCGACTCCACTGCTCTGTGCTGTGCTGCACTGCACTGCACGAGTTCGGAATTATGTTTGCACTACGATCACACAGTCGCCTTTCATCCTGAAGTGCCCTAACACGATTGAAACTCGACTCCATTGCTTTCTGGGTTAACAGATCAACTAAGAATTGTATGTACAGATGAAATTCGAATGATGATCATTTAAAATCAATATAATTTATCTCATATCACACCCGAGATTGATGCAAATACATAAAAACAAAATCAAACGGGAGTCGATTGCTTCGCAAATTTAGAATTTTCGGTTTCAATGAACTCGTTCATATTTGCATGGACACCAATTATCGTGCATTATCTTTGTTTATTACGACTGGGCTTTCACTCTTCTGGGACTCGTTCATACCTCTTCGACTGTTAAGATGTGTTGAAATGGAATGTAGTTACGGGGGAGGAGGAGGAGGAGGAGGGTGACATCAGCAATTTTCTAAATTCCCCAACCAAGAATGAAGCAGCCAACGATAACCCCTCTGTGTGCATCAATTTAACACTTTATTTTATGTGAGTAGTTCCTATTCGGAAGATCAATGTGGTTCGAGTCTCGCTTCAGACACAAAGTTACGCACGTCTGAGGACGACTGACTCTCTCTCTCTCTCTCAACCAATACGCACTCCATTTTCTATCATCTCACAGTAATTGCACCACAATAAAGTTCCCCAATCGATTAGAAAATCTCGCTTGGATTGGTCAACATTTTTGGTAATTAAATTGCAAAGCGGAATGGGTCTCAAGGTCAACCCATCCGTTCGCTTCACTGTAAAGCATACCTGGTTTGCTAAAGCGAGTAATTAGCGAATTTGAACCTATGCTGTTCCCACGTTTGTGAACAGCCAGCCTACATTCGACCCCACACCAAGTGTGCCATTCAGGCGTGAAATCTATAACTGCAATGCGGTCGAACGATTCTGGAATGTCCACAAAGAATGGTCACTAAAATGGTCAAGAAACTGACTGCATTCCGAGACTTATGTGGAAAGATAGGAAATCACTTGGGGTCATACGTCGGGACTTGTTTTTGGTGTACCACACACAATGCAGAACCCAGATCACCCATGTCATTCACACTTTGCCTTGTCATCTAACACCCACTTGTGAGGGACACTCATTCAAATTAGTGTTCCGAAAACAGATCGACTAGAATACCGGCCTCATTCGCTGGCCCTCAATATGCGAACTATTTGGAATTCTCTCCATCATTTCACATTGTTTTCGTGCCCACAATTGACTCAGTCAAACAAAAACTGGATGAAATTGTGACAAGTCTCAAATTTCAAAATCTGTAGCAGAGAATGAAAAAAAGGAAAATTTGTGGCATTCCTTATAATTCTATTACATTTAAACCTATTTATTTGGACAACCGCTTGTGAGTAGTTCACATAATAAAATTGTTTTACTTCGACTTTGACGGTTCAGTTCAGTTCAGTTCTTACAACCATTAACCATGCACTCATGCGCCGGTCTTGGTTGCTGTCTTTTGGTTGGCCATTTGGATGAAACAGCGGAACAATGATCAGAATGTTGAGAGCAGATTCAAGCGGAAGATACCATATTTTCAAAGGCTGAAGTTACAAGAATAATGAGAAGATGCATGAGCACAACTGTTTGCGACACCCAGCCATATCGCTGTCTCTAACCACCGGTGACCATGATCTCTGGGTCCCCAGGCAGGGAGCCTAACGGGATATATGTGAGCCAGTCTCCTAGTCAGGGTTTTCATACCCTCATGCGAAGTCTTAGTTTGACCGCCCTTCATGTTTTTCCAACCGCTACCTGCCTCGGCAAACATCACTGGTTGTGGCAATCTATCTGGTGACATGCGTAGCCCATACCCCAACCAGCGTAATCTATGGAGGTCGACTACCCCTTCCAGTAGACGACCGCAATTAACTAAATCTCTGCACCTAACCTCAGCATTGCTCATCCGGTTTCCCCACCATACTCGTGCAATGCGACGTACACAGCGGTGTTTAAACACCGACAATCAATTTTTATCCTGTTCCCGTAATGGCCAAGTCTCTGCGCCGTAAGGCAGAACTGGCCGAACTGCTGCAGAATATACTCGACACTTCACAGACAACCGGCTGTCGCGACGGCGCCACAGAGGTGTCAAGTTGGCAAATGCTAACCGAGCTTTCTGTATGCGCGCCGAAACTTCATCTGTGATGCGTCCGTCAGGCGAGATATAGCTACCAAGGTAGCGAAACTTGCCTACTTTCTCTACAACTTCCCGGGCAGTTTGAAGCTGGAGACTGGGCTAACCCAACATTGGAGCAGCATTTTACGCTTTAGAGGTGTAAAACGCATGTCGAACATGGCTACACTAGCACTCAAACTATCCAGAAAAGCTTGCAACTTACCTGCATCTTCGGCTTAGCAGCACAATGACTTCTGCATACTCTAAATCAGACAGTCTGTCACCTGGGAGTAAATCGATACCGCTATCCTCGCACGAGGATAGGGCTGTCTCAAGAATCTTTGACAAAGTTAAATAGAAACAGTGGGAGAGCAACCTTGTCGAACACCACTTTCCGTGGTGAACTCGGGCGAGAAAGTGCCTTAAGCTCGGACTCGACTTCGGCTATAAGTATAAGGGGATTGTAATATTGCAATAAACGTCTCGGGCACACCCTTCAGGGATAGACAGCGCCAGAGTTTGGAGCGGTTGACTGAGTCGAAAGCTGATTTTCAATCGAGAGACAGAGATCGTTGGTCTACGAAAAGAATGCCAATGCTCCAAACCTAGGAGAATAGTGAATGTAGTCCATACAACCTCGACCAGGTCTAAATCTAGCCTGGTTCACACGCGTGAAAAGTTCACGTGCGGCAGACAATTGACGGAGTATGATACTAGCTAGAAGTTTAGAAGTAATATTGATTAACGTAATTCCTCTGCGTTTTTCACAAGAGGATCTGTCACCTTTCTTGCAAATCGTCATCATCACTGATTCACACTATTCGGTGGGAACCTGTTCCCTTTCCGATATTGAGTCCAAGAGTTTCGTCAACTCCAAGAATAACGCTGAGCCTCCATCCTTAAACGCCATAGGAAACAGTCCATCTGGGCCGGAGGCCTTATGCCTTTTGAGATAACTTATTTCCCAGGAAACCTCAATTTCAGATGGAGGACTGATATCAACTAGGAGTATTCGCCCAGTCGAGGTGGGGAAGGGGGTGATGTCGATGGGGGCCGGCTGAACTGAGCCTCAAAGTGTTCAACCCATTGATCAAGACGGCGTTGCTGATCGTGAATCAGTGTGCCATCGGATTCCCTAATTACCTCAATTACGCCTATTTTCCTGGAGTCGTATTCCTAATTGGACGGGAAAGATTGCGACTATTACGTATGGCCGCAGTTTTCCCCATCTCTTTATACTCTCCTACGTACCACTTCTAGCGGTCATTCCCCAGACTTCTCAGTTCAGTTCAGTTCGTACAACCATTAACTATGCGCAATTGTGCGCCGGTTTTCGTTGATGTCCTTTGGCTTCCCATTTAGATGAACATTAGGAGAAAGAGCGGAAAGTAGGATCAAAGAGAAAATATAAAATTTCAGTGGACTAATGTTGCAGAAAAACCGGCACGATGCACGAACGACACTGTTTACGACACTTCGACATATCATTCAGGGTTTCTAACCATCGGGTACGATCATACCTAGGTCCCCATCCGGGGAGCCTAACGGGACCTAGGTGACCCAGACTCTTGATGAGCTGGCGTGTCGGAGACTCGAATTCAGGATCATGCTACTATAAGCCACGAGCACGCCATATTTATCCTCAAAATACGTCCATTGCACATTAGACGACGACGAAACTCGTCCAGTAGGCTAGCGCGCGGCAATTATTGTACTCAGTAACAGGGATAAGTCCTCTATTATCGATTGGATCATCATCAACAGCCGCAGTAGCGCAATGCATCCCCGAGGTTCAATCAGCGTCGGAAAAGCAACACCAAAAGTGTTTGCTCATCATATGCACAAACAAATTGCAGCTCTGATATACAGGACACTTTTTAAGATAAATTCACCCATCTCATTCGGATGAGTCGAAACTCTGACATAGTTGTGCTCGCAGGTGACTTTAACGAGCTGGTTGAAACACTGAGCGCATCAGAAGCTTGCCTAGATGATAGTTCTGCTCTGCCCTGCCAGCGAACAGATAACGGCGATTGATTTCGTCAGTTCTGCGCAGACCATTATCTGCTCCTACTCAGCGCCAACTTCCGACACAGCTCTCAACGGACGGCAACGTGGCAATCCAGTTCAACTGGTACACTAACTCAAATCGACCACATAGCAGTAAGTTACCGTTGGCGTGGCTCAGTGCAAAATTGCAGGTCCTATTGGACCACCTGCGTTGAGCCTGACCACGCAAGTTCTTTGATGCAGTTCACTCTTCCGACTGATGAGCCGGTGACAAAGCCAGCAAACCCGTATAGCTAAGCATCGCCTGTCTGTTTCAGTAGTACGTGCACGCTGTGAGTCAGAGCTAGTGCATGAGCTAAGCGCGCTTTAGTATGATGATACAGATGAGCAGTGGGATCAGATTAAGCGAGCAATGAATTCCGTAGCGAATGTTGATTGTGGCTCTGAGCCTCAAGCCCATCAGAAGCATTAGGTATCACGAGTCGCTAGCCCTGATGGATCAAAAACAAATCCTAACCTGCCAGGATCAAAACAGACTTAGGTAGCACCTGCACCGTCAGTTGACGAAAAGCTTCCAGAAAGACGGTAAGAAATGGTGGGCAACAATAGGTAGTGAAATGGAGATAGCAGCTGCATCCTGGAATTGTCAAAGACTGTTGCGACTAGTACCCTGAGAAGTGTGTTAACTTACTGAGGTCACTGTAATCACATACCTCCGGTAGTGTAAGACTTTGTGAATAACTGAATAGCCCGTTCATCACCAGCAACGGCTTTCATCAAGAGTAACACCTTTCGCCATTACTCTTCAATTTTGTTGTTGACGAAATACTGAAGAACGCACTCAAATGCATACAGAAACAAAAAAATTCCATACGGCACCGGTCGTCGCGCAGGATAATCAGAATCATGCCGCCCATTGCATCGAGCGGGGTGGATAGTGATAAGTGGGCTACTTCTCAGATATCCCAACCTCTGTTAAACTCTTCATCTTCCGTACCCTATTCTCTCCTTTTACTTCTTCTTCCAACCCGTAACATTCCCTCAGACAACCTGTTCGTCACTTGCCAAAGTTCGTCGACAAGTAGCCCGGAAATTAGTTTACCACAAAATAGATTCCAGATTCTGACGCCTCGTCAAACACTAAATTTGGGGGCCTTCAACTTGAAGACTCTAATGCAGGTATGTCAACAAGTGGGTCTGGCGCGTACAATGGACTCTGGGGATTGATACCCGCTGCGTATCGGAAACGCCAATCCAGGATCCTAGTACTATAAGCCACTTAAGCGCAAAGGAGTTGCCGTCGAGGTTCTTCCTCCGCAGGTCAGGTGATGACGAAGCCCGTTCAATAGGCCAGCATGATGTGGGCAGTGTACTGAAAAATACAGCCTAAGCCGCACTACTCGATTGGATTCCCGTCAACGGTCGCTTATGTGCGATGCGGCTGCAAGAAGCCATCAACGTCCGGAGAGGAAGCAACACCAAAGGGTGTTTGTTCATCATTTCAGCGTACGCTCCGACCAACTGCAGTTCTGACACACAGAAGGACGAGTTTTATGATGAACTCACCGAACTCATTCGGTTGGGCCGAAGCTCCGATATAGTTATTCTTGCAGGTGATTTTAACGCTCAAGTTGGAAGACTGAGCGCATCGGAAGCTTGCCTAGGCAATCATTGTGATCTGTCCTGCCAATGAATAGATAATAGCGATCGACTTCTTCAGTTCTGCGCAGATCATCACCTGTTCGTATCCAGCACCAACTTCGGACACAACTCTCAACGGACAGTAACGTGGCGCTCAAATTCAACTGGCACGCTAACTCAGATCAACCACATAGCAGTAAGTTACCGTTGGCGTGGTTCAGTACAAAGCTGCAGGTCCTGTTGGACCACTTGCTTTGAATCTGACCATGCGTTAGTTTTGATGCAGTTCACTCTCCAACTCAATGGTCGCAGAAAATTCCACCAAACTCGATCGACAGATCACCGCTTATCTGACCCAGCCCTTCGTGCCCGTTTTGAATCAGAACTAGGGCAAGAGCTAAATGCGCTGCGGGGTGGTCGTGTAGATGAATAATGGGATCAGATTAGCCGAGCAATGCACACCGCAGCGAAGGTTGTTTGTGAATCTGAAGCGGTAGCCCGACCGAAGTATTGGATATTTGATGAGTCAGTAGCATTGATGGAAAAAAGCGGCAAATCCCGACCGACCGGGATCAAGGCAAGGTTAGGTGGCGTCTGCAACGTCATCTCACGAGGAGCCTGAAGAAAGATCGCGAGGATTGGTGGGCAACAATTGCGAGTGAAATGGAAATAGCAACTGCATCAGGGAATAGTCAAAGACTGTTCCAACTGATACGCAATACGGGAGCTTACCGAACAACAGTTAGTGAAACAATCTGCGACAAAAGTGGAAAAGCTATTCACAATAAGGAACAACGGCTTGACCGGTGGGCGGAGTACTTCAACGGACAGTTCAGTTGGTCAGGCGCTAACCGGGCTGTCTCCTACGGTGTAGCTGAGACTTCGTGGGCAGTGTCATCTGAACCTCCTACTGCAGCAGAAGTTCGTTCTTGCATCCAAGCCCTGAAGAAAGGAAAAGCAGCAGGACCGGACGGGCTTCCTCCCACTCTTTTCAAGATGGGAGGCGATGACCTCGAAGACGCCATCACTGATATAATGCGTATATAATGCATTCCTTCAGCCTGGAACCGATCACTGATCGTTCCAATTTGTAAGAAGGGATCTCGCAATGACTGCGCAAACCACCGTGGAATAAGTTTGATCCCAATCGTCACCAAGTTACTAGCCTCCATTATACTTCGACGTCTGACACCGTTTAGGGAGACAAACATCTGCGAACAATAAGGAGGATTTCGACCAGGTCGTGTTTGTATCGATCACATTTTCACCCTACCTCAAGTCCTCGAGCTGCGCCATACGCACCGTCGACCAACGGTTGTGGTGTTCGTTGACCTAAAAGTAGCCTTTGACTCAGCTGATCGTGAATCCCTTATGGGTTCCCTCCTTTGCAAAAGAATGCCGCAGGGGTACGTCAACATACTGAGTTCACTCTACTCGCATACTTCTGGTAGCGTAAGGGTCTACGGCGAGCTGAGTTGGTCGTTCGTAACTAGCAGCGGCGTTCGTCAAGGCTGTCCTCTTTCGCCATTCCTGTTTAATTTTGTCATAGACGAAATACTGGAGAACGCATTAAGTGCTCTCCAAAATGTAGGTATTGAAAGGGCAGGTGGAGAAAAGCTGGGCGATTTGGCGTACGCTGACGACATCGTCTGCTTGTTCGAATGTATAGAGGATGCACAAAGAACACTTGACGGATTAGCAAGTCCTGTAGCTCCGTTCGGCACGCGCTTTGCACCTTCAAAGTGCAAAGTGATTCCACAAGACTGGGTGTCACCGAGTTCTGTTTTGCAACTAGACGGTCAGGAATTAGCTGAAGTTGACTGATTCTCGTACTTAGGTAGCTGCGTGACCAACGACGGTAGAGCATCAAAGGAGATAACCGCCCGCATTTTCAAGGCCGGAGCAGCGTGCACAAGACTAAAGCACCTTTGGCTTAGACGTGACGTTTCATTGAAGTTGAAAAGTCGCGTATCCTGCGCCAGTGTACGATCAGTTTTGCTTTACGCTTGTGGGACCCTGAATTTGCTGGTAGAAGACATCTGTCGCCTAGTTGTTTTCGATAATCGATGCTTACGCAATCTGGCCCAAGTGGGATGGAGTGAGCGGGTGTTTGGGAATGCGTCGAACAAGAACTCGATATGACATTGAACTCAGTTTAAAATGCTCCGTTGGTTAGGACACGTCTTGCTTATGTTCGACGGTCGCCTACTGCCTTATTCGTAGTGGCTGTCTTCGGCTGGAAAGAGCCGCATGGAGTCCAGCAAATTACATGGAGACGAGGCATGAAGAAATGCACAGAGGATTAGGAAAATAAGTGTTCTTCGTCTTCCAGGTTGGGATTAAAAGGACCCCGAAACTGCATGGTTGGGGACAGTGAAGGTCGTAGCTACGACAGCAATGGCGATCTTGCTGTCATTTCTTACCAGACCAGAATGCTTGAAATTGTATGGATGTACAGTTAGACTGTGTGTACTCTGAATAGAGAAGTCAGAAACATGGGTTTGCACAATGTATCCATGGTCATTTCGCTGCATCTGTACACGTGCATACTGCAGTCAAAGTCATTTTATATAGTCAGTGAGATAACTACCGTGAAATGAAGACATGATTGCTAATCACAACACACAACACGACACAGTAACACAAAAAACGGGAGAGGGTGGGGGTAATCACCAAGGNGTAGAGTAGGTGTCTCGTCTTCCGGGTTTGGGTCCAAAAGACTCCGAAACCGCGTGGTTGGAGACACTGAAGGTCATGGCTACGAACCGACAGCAATGGCGATCATGCTGTCACTTCTTATCACACCAGGATACTTGAGATTGTATGTATGCACAGTTGGAATGTGTACTGTGTGTTGACCATAGAGTTTCGCTTTCTTTTCCCGTCCCTAGAAATAGGCCCAATCCCTGTCTTCATTACACATTTTCACTTATCTTGTATGCATTATGCGTTTGGCAGCTATCAGTGACGCGAACTTCACTGTATTACGCTGTACAACAATGATGATGATGATGAGTCCAGCACTCAGCCTCACTAACTGGGGAAGTAATAGAACAGGTGAATACATTTCGTTACTTGGACAGTTACATTCCTCCCGATGGACGCATCACGGATGAAGTGTTGTCGCGCATACAGAAGGCTCGGTTGGCATTTTTTATTACACGCATTTGTGCGGTGAACAGCAGACGGAGCGAAACCCATGGCGAGGAAGACCTGCTACTCCGTTACGGAAACCGGGAACCTATGCCCCGGGATTGGGAATGGCGAACCGCTAGGTTGGGCGTAGTATTGAACCGGCCGACAGAAAAGCTGTCTACCGCATCTGGCAATTTGAGACATCTGTGCTGCCGTCGCGACATCCGGCTGTCTGTGAAGGGTCGAGTGTATGCCGCGGCAGTTTAGCCAGTTATGTTATACGCCGCAGGAACTCGGTCATTATGGAAACAGGATAAAGATTGGCTGTAGGTAGTCGCGGTCGCCCATTGGAGCAATTGGTCGACCTTAGTTTCAGTTTTTAGTTTGAACAACCATTAGCCATGCACTTTTGTGCGCCGGTTTTGATTGCTGTCTTTCGGTTGCCCATTTAAATGAAAAATAGGAAAAAGACGGGAAGGTTGAAAGTGGAATCGAAAAGAAAATTGGGAATTTCAGTGGACTAACGTCGCAAAGAAATTGAAAAATGCACAAATGACACTGTTTACGACCATCCCAAAGTCTCCATTTAGGGAGCCTAACAATATCTATGTGACCCAGACTCCTGGTTAGGGTTTTCATCTCCTCATGCCAGGTCTTAGCTTGACCACCATTGGCTTTACTTCAATCAATACTGCCTCGGCGAACATCGCGCGCCGTGGCAAACTATTTGGTGATATCCATAACACATGCCCCAACTAGCATAATCTATGGAGATCGACCACTTGCTTCAGTGGACGACCGTAGTTATCTAAAACTCTGCACCTAACCTCAGCATTGCTCGTCCAGCTTCCCCATCAGATTCGTGGTCGACCACCCAAGATTTGTTCATTGGGACATGTGTTACGCTTGGCACCAAATAGGTTACCACGACGCGCGATGTTTGCCGGGGCACGAAGCGGTTGGAGAAAGGTCAAGCAAGGTCAAACTAAAACCCGGCATGAGGGCATGAGAATTCTAACCAGGACAATGGGTCACATCGGTCCTGCTGGGCTTTCTGAATGGGGACCCGGAGATTATAGTAACCGGTGGTAAGAGACGCTGTGTGATATGGCTCGATGTCGCAGATAGTGACGCTCGTGCATCTACTCAATATCCTTGCAACCCGAGGCCGTATGAATTCTCCTCTATCTTCCCCTTGAATCTGCTCTCAGCATTCCCGTTTCTATTCTGCTCTTTTATCCGAATCTGAGGCCGAAAAACAGCGACCAATTCAGGCGCACAAACACGTATGGTTATTGGTTGTAAAAACTGAGACTGAAGCTGATGCTGAAACTGTAACCGCGAAAACCTGCTACTCAGCGGTGAAAACCTAAGCCTTAGGAACTGGAGCGGTGAATCACATGGGTTAGGTTAGGTTAAGCTTGGTAATAAAATGGATAACACCAAAGTTTCCTACCACTAAAGTTCGGTAGCGTTGGCAGGGTTCAAACCTTAAATCATAGGGTCTAAAGCAAGTCGGTGACAGTGACTGAATTACTACATCACCACCATCCAAGTTCTGATGGCTCATGACTCTTTAGATCTACAACTGGAACAAGAAGGTTTACCCTCTTACATACCTATATTTCAGCGTATTTACCATAGAATTTACTCATTTTTATTGCTACTAATTTATCTTGTAAATAAAAGCCCTATGTGAATTTCTGTCATTATTCAGCTTATTTTGTAGGTGCCCACAAAACAGCTTCCTTGTCAGATGCTTTGAATCAGTGAATATGCCCCAGGATCTTTTACTGTCCAACTGTTTTATATGTTTTGTTAAGCTGTATAGAATAGCTTGGAAATTAAAATGTCCAGTGGTGTTCAGGTGAAAAGTTTCATCACAAGCCTCTTTCCACTACACATGTTTTTCTTTTACTCTCAAAAAATCTTCCCAATTTTTTCAGTGAAAGACATGAGTACAATTAAGAAACGCTGTTTGCGAACAAGGCGTTCCAGTTCTTCATCAGATTCAGGCGATGAAACAACTGAAAATGCAGAAAAGCAATCATTAGCTGAAGCGAATAATGTGGTGGAAGTTATTCGCGAGCTGCAGAGGGTACGGAAACGTCCTGTAGGGATCAATTTGACCGCCCTTGGCTCCGGCAAAGCGGCGCCGGAGGTGGTGATTGCGAGTGATCCGTTCAAGTTAAAGACGGGTGGATTAGTGTCTATGAAGGATATATCACAAAGTAACAAAGGAGAGGATGATGATGACGTCGAGGTTAGGTTGGCCAAAACATTCGCCACGGAGACCAACAAACGAGATGAGGATGCGGAAATGTAAGTTATTACGACTTAGGATTGATTTAATAACTATTTCAGGATAAAATATATTGAAGAGGAATTAGCCAAGCGAAAAGGTCTACGAAAGACACCTTCACCGGAACCGTAAGTTCCCTTTTATTCCTTTTAACTTTTGGTCAACTTTTTATTTAATGTCACAGCTCAGTCGGTCGAATGATATCAAGAACTTACATCGTGCTGATGGTAACCAGCAACCCTCGCCGTGATTTGGAATAAATACTAAAAGTCTGATTTGGCACTTGGATCATAATATGACTTTTACTTAGTGGTGCTGAACTTTAAGATACGAACCCAGACAAAGTCATCATAAGGTATTCACACCACATATCTGTGTTGCGACCGACTAACCCGTGCTAAATATCATCTCTCAGACTGGTCCCCGGGTTGCGCGATTCCTGCAAATAATTCAAATCCTATTGCTCTCAATCTATATCAAGATTTCACTCGATGTTTGGATCTTTTGTATTGCTCCCAGAGTTACTCACATTGATCGACCAAGTGAGTGGACCAAGCAACGCAACCAAAATCAGTGCGTGCTAACGTACACCGCCGATACCGTCACTAAATTATCACACACCTGGAGGATGTGTTCGAATCTCACCATGACCGCCTGACTTTCCCCATTGTTTGTTGTATGATAACCGTTTGTTGGGCCTTTGTCCCCTCCCTGACCGTTTTATCTTTGTATATGAAACTGAAGAAAGTAAAAGTGAAAAACAAAAGAAAAGGATGTCTATTTGCGGAAACTGATCTGTTTACCCGCATAAAATTCATCTTTCAGTATATTTAATCGCAGTGGTTTAGTCGCTGTCACCGGTGTGCTTTAAGCGCTGTGGTCCTAGGTTTAAGCCCCGCCACTGCTTTACTGTCGCCCAGGTCTGTATCACACCTTACCTAGCGGGGCTGTATGTGATTTGCCACTTCAAGTCCCCGGGCTTAGGTTGCCGGTTACCATCCCGAGCAGCAAGTCTACGTGACCATGGGGTCCGCCTCGTCTGCTGTCCATCACACACTGGTGTGTAATAAAAAGTTACATTGGTGCAATTTGTGCATTCTAGTCATCTGTCTATACTATATGAGTCCACACGTGTGCATTATCCATTTTCGAAGTGCAAAATTCTAATTTGAGATGACAGCCCTTTTGATTCATATATATATATATATATCTTGGATTGGATAAACTAAAAATGAACTTCCTGAAACGATAATCTCTGCGTTACCCTGGCCTCGTTAAATCTATTTTGTGCTCCAATCATTTTCTTATGAAGTAATTCTTTTCTGTCAAATGTCTGTTTAACTTAACTTTGTTTTGGCTATTGTAGACGAGAAGGCTCTGATCTACTGCGTGATGTACCCGAGTATCTCCGGCCTGCCATTGGCCAGCAAAGAGAAGATATGATGTCCAATCAAATGCTCTGTGGTATCCCTGAAGTGGACTTGGGAGTGGAAGCGAAAATGAAGAACATCGAGGCAACGGAAGAAGCTAAACAGATCTTGCTACGCCAGCGCTACAATCGTCGTTACGGTGCAAATTGCGATGGCATGGCTCCCACTAATGTTGCGGTGAATTTCGTTCAACACAGCAGATGGAGTGAGTTCTCTATCTGGCTGTGTGTCTACTTATGAGTTCATTCAGTGCGTTGGGTAGTTCGATAAAATACCGGCGTATCCTCCACTGTTTGTTCCTGTCGCAAGCGGAGAAAGTATCGCATGCGCAGCTTGGTAGACAAACGTGCCGCAGTAAACTGCTAGGTTATACAGCCACACAGTTTACTCATCGTTTTTGTGTGAACCTGAAGCCTGGTCAAATCTGGTCAGATGTTGATCGATCAGCTGTGTGATTGACACTCTTTGTCTTTTTACAGTTGCCCGAGTTTGATGCGAAAATCTTTCGGGTACCAGTCACACACTTCAAGTCCTCCCATCTCACTGCGTCTGTTCCCTTCGCGCTCCAACTCATAAAGCACCCAAGCATCCCGTTTTCATCCACTAGGGAAATACGGCCAAGAAGTTCGTGTAAAGGTGGATTAGAGGAATGAAATTCATAAAAATTCTCTTGGTTCTTTTCGACTTGCAGATTCGAAAGTAAATACATCGTCATGTGTTTGGTTAGCAACCATACCTGTTGCTGCTCACAACTAAATATAGTATCAGAATCGTTAAAAAACCTTTAAATAACTAAATTGGGATGCAAGTCAAACCATAAATAATTGACTTCGTTTACCCTGTTGTGTGACAAACCGTGGCAGATGCACACCCTCTTAGACACAACAACCTAGCGCTCACTAATGAAACTCGAAAAGCTAAGCTGTGAGACTTAGTTTGGCTGCCCATTCAAAGCCCCGATGGGATGGAAGGGGTGCCAATAAGAGCTTGAGTGAAACTGTCTCTTGCGTACCGTGACCTGTTTGGTATCATTCCTCGAAGAAGTTTGCGCCCCCTGTTGAGAGTACCACCAGGGAAGAAACAGTTATCCAGTAGTGTTTTCTGAATAAATAAATAAATTCCAAGTCAAAAATGTTGATTGCGATATTCAGCTGGGGTTTAAATTTAAACCCTTATGGAAGATCTGGTTCGGTAAAATGCTTTTAACAGGAGTTAAAATAAAATATACCCATTCTCCTCTACTGTTTTTTTAGGC
>UZAN01043424.1:18650-41562 GCA_900618425.1 Echinostoma caproni
AATGAAAATAACTCACGAGCCTGATGCTTCACGAGTGTATGGTTAACTGAATAAACTGCATGGGTCTCAAAATGAACTCCGGGTGATGTTGATTGAAAGAGAAACTTAGTCTATACCACCCTATTTAAGTAATTGCCTTCAATGCGATAAAACCTCGATTTTTTTTCCTCATGTGGGTACATTACCAGCAATCAACTGATAGTGACCAGTATCCCTTAGGCAATGCAGTCGAAGTTGCGGTCACGACTTTATTACGATGTCATCTTCCTTCGGACACCTTACTCAGGGTGATTATTCAAAGGGGAAGTAGATAGCGCAAAAAATATGTCGAGTAACAGCATTTCGACATTGAGGAAATGCTCTCCCTCCTCGTCCCCCCACTTTCTCTCGTGTTCAGTCGGTGAGGCAACAACACATCGATTGAAAATCGATCGAATATGCTACCTCGGGCCTTGACCCTGTTAAGCGGTACAGTCTCCAAAAGACAGATGAGCGTTTAGCATATAGTGAAACGGATCTGATGTTTCGGGATTTTCGGGTGCACAAACCGCATGGCTTCCCACCGTCCATTTCTGCATAATACTCACTAAATGGGAGAAAGGGATCAGAGTGGGGCAAAGCTAAATCAGTATAATACTGGCCATTGTTTGTGGTTTGTTGAGTAAGTGAGCGGAGCTAAAGGCCTAAGTTCAGTCTCACCCTAACGCTCGTGACACTAACAGAAACCTAGTTAAATTCGGAAGTCTGAAACTGGGTAGCACTCCCGGATTATGTCCTCTCGAGGCGGCGGATATAATAGACGAATAGCGGGAAGGTGTAACACTGTTTATTCAATCCCCATGGGTTTGCGAGACAATTGAAGACACCTATGGGCCTATGACGTCTTGGGGAAGCGGTATGATGTCGAACCAAACTGATGACCATCGACTGCTTGGCTATCGGCATCATCTGTCGGCCTCCGGAGGGAGGCCTCCCGCTGCGTATTTTGCCGCATAACTGCCGATGCCTTATCATCTTCACTGCCTCCAAAATAAGCTGGTCAGCGGGTTCGGTCAGTGTTAGCCGACTGTATCTATCGGTAACTGCTGACTAGCATACAGTAGCTTTCTTTTCATAATCCAGTCCAGTCGTCGAAGCAGCTACAAGGGTATTATATTAGCTATCCGCCCTGTATCTTGCGATATCGCTGAGGAGTGCACACGGAGCCTTAACGAATACAAATGGTCCGTAATCAAATTGTCGATTGCTTGTAAACACTTTTCAAGATGGGAGGCGATGACCTCGAAGACGCCATCACTGATATAATGCTTATATAATGCATTCCTTCAGCCTGGAACCGATCACTGATCGTTCCAATTTGTAAGAAGGGATCTCGCAATGACTGCGCAAACCACCGTGGAATAAGTTTGATCCCAATCGTCACCAAGTTACTAGCCTCCATTATACTTCGACGTCTGACACCGTTTAGGGAGACAAACATCTGCGAACAATAAGGAGGATTTCGACCAGGTCGTGTTTGTATCGATCACATTTTCACCCTACCTCAAGTCCTCGAGCTGCGCCATACGCACCGTCGACCAACGGTTGTCGTGTTCGTTGATCTGAAAGGTGCATGATTGAAGGTGACTTCTCTGCTGATACTTCCAAATAGAGGTAGCGCTGAAGGGTAAAACGATTGGGTGAATTGAAGGCTGTTTTTCGATCGGGCAAGATGGTGTTGTGGGTCTACGAAAAGAATGTCGATGTTCCAGAATTCGGCACAGGGTGAAACCATGGTCGACAGAACCTCGAACTAGTCTGAAACTACCCTGGTTCTCATGCATGCACGCTTCACGAGCGGTGGACAATCGAAAGATTGTGGTGGTAGGGGATTTGAGACAGTTTTCCAAGTCAATTCACAAGAGGACCTACCATATTTCTCGCAAATCCGTAAGATGATCGATTCACACCATTCAATTCGAACCTGTTCGCCATTCCATACCCATCCCGTGTACTTCATCGACTTCCAGACCAACGCTGAATCCCCATCCTTGAAAGCTGATGGGGACAGCTCATCTGGGCCAAATGTCTTACGCCTTTTATGATGATTTGGAACCTTCCATTTTGGATGGAGGACGGGCATCAACTAAGAGCATTTGCCCATTCCAGTTGTGAGTCCATAAGTCTTATGTCGATTTGGCCTCGAAATGTTCAGTCCATCGAGCTATTCGGCTTTGTTGAAACATTCCCTGGCTTTTGCACATTTTAGTAACTCCTGTCGATAAAGTAAAGGACTCTTTCACAATAACCCGAGGTGCTCTACTTCCACTTATCTTCTGTCGTTTTGTCATCCAGGTTTGTGTGTCTGCATATGTGCGTTTTCATCTATCATTCTATTGTTTTTCTTGATTTGCACTTCTGAATGTCCAAAGCTTGTGTCGACTTGACAGTAGAAACATAAATATTGCAATATCAGCCTTGATTCTTAGTTCACGCTAAATCCAGTTGTGTCCTATCGGTGAGTCGATGATACCTGTTTGTCTACTAGATTCTTTCTAGTGTGACTGTGTGCAGTCAGAGTGGAAGCATCCTCTGAATTGCAAATCTTCTAGTTGAACGATTAGTTCCGTCATATTGTTCTATCATTTCTTCATCACCCAACTTTTGCCCCATTTCTTCAACTTGTTTCAATGTATCTCATTATAAATTCCTATTTTATACTACTTCTGAGTAGTGCAATTACAATAGAGCAAATCTAAACACCAAGTCTAGCCCTGTTCCAAATTGCATATAAAATTGGTTTACTCTAGTAACCTGGTCACTTACCCTTAGTATCTAATTGGAATTAAACATCAAGTATTCTTATCAGATACAGCACCTACTTATGGTTCTCACTATTTGCTGAACCCCGCATCGTCTGATCTACATTCACGTTACAGACAATCACTCCAGTGCTGTCACTCTATCCGAGGCGGACTACAAACGCGAGTTGTTGAGCATATCTACTAAATCGGAGACCTCAAAGCCCAAATCCGAACATCACGAACCTCCGCACATTGAAGGTGAGTTGACAGTCCTTTGTATTCTGTTAGTAATAAATGCCATAGCCCCAGCTCTTTTTGTGCAATGTCTCAGTTGCCAATGTAATCCTTGCCAATAATTTACATTGCTGCACTGACCATATCAATAGTCTATATCAACTTTCCATCGGTATTATTATTATTACTATTATTGTCATTAAAGTGGTTATTATTATTATTATTATTAAGCCTATAATTCGCCGGCTGTCAGAAATATACGACTCCCACGACATAATTGTTTTATGTCTATTCTTTTTCTTCGCTTTATTTCATATTTAACTGTACAGACCGTTTTTAGGATAAGGGAAGCAGTCATTCAAACAGCTACTTTACAGTACACAGGAAATGGGGAAAGTTAGATGGCCATGGCGGGATTTGAACGGGTGNGGTGCTTCCGGGGCGATAATTCGGTGGTCTTAACTGCTTCATCATAGCTGCCGTAAACACTGCCGATACGGCTGTGATTCTCAAGTGAAATCAATGGAACCACCTCTGGCAGACTACTCTCAGACATTTATGCGAATCTAGCTTGCACAGCTGAATTCGGTCTCCGCCGTGCATAATCAGCGGTCAAAACGCACAGGTCTCCGGATAGTGTGCAGCAAATCAGCGGAAAACTTTTCAGTTTCCGTTTTACCTGCAGAGTTTCAGCACTGGTCGCAAACAGTAATAGCTTGTCCGTGCGGTCTGAATTTAATAAAATGTAAAATTTCTTCGTATCGGTAGTCCGATTAAGTTTTCGCGTCATATTTTTATCCGGGCATTTCACTTCATCGAGATGCGGTGTGTGTTTGTTTGTGTGTGATCTAGGGGCGTTCTTTCGCATTCTCGAGTGGGTTAAGGATGTCCAGGAGACGGGTTTTGAACACTTCCGCTATGGTTAATATGAGACAACTAATCGGTCTCGGTGCGTCATCCTCGCACAAAACAGGTGACTGCTCCAGTCACGTCCCGCACAATTTATGCAGCCTCCGAAATCCTCAGTATGGTCGGAGGTGGGTGCCTGGGGTTGCGGCTGGTCACCCGTCCCTTGCACCTCGGGAAATGCTCCCATACGACCAAGCGTCTCAAATAGCCTCTGCTGAAAAAGTCCTGCTCACTGACTTCTCGTGGCGGGGGNGTTTTCCGACCAAAATAAGAGGACGAAAAGCCGAGATCCGGGCCTATAATCGGTTTGGTGAACCACTGGTAGTTCATCTAGGGTGTTGGCTAAAAACCCTGATTCTGAACCAACCAAGAAGGGGCGAACGAACCACACATCTACACCTTTCTGGTGTTGGCAGTGGTCACGGCTCAGTTGGTCATCGAGGTGTATTGGGCGCCTTGGACGTTTAACCCCATCCGAAGGTCGTATGATCCGATGAACTGGACACCGGTCCCCAATGGCTTGCGGTTTTCGCTCACCGCCCCGCTGCCTTGCGAGTCAAGCTTTGGCTAACCAAATACTTCTGTTGTGAATTCCCTAAGAAAGTTCACCTGCTTTGTCCTAGGCAACCTAGCAGTATTGTGCCCACGAGCGAATCATGGACCTTTTTCTTTTTTCATAAAGACTACTGTACCGTGATTTGTTTGTCACACAGTCTAGGTTCAGACTCGTGTGAACTACATACATACAAGACAGATTAGAAGAAGAACAAATCTTCAGTTGATGAAAGTAAGATTGTAACATCAGACCACAATTCCGAAGGAGAACAATTGTTTTCGAGTGATTCATAATAGTGCCTATACAGATCATATAAGGGTTTGTTGTTAGTGGGGACACATTTTCTTGCTGGGTCGGAAGGTCATTTGGGATGGGGAGGAAAGGTCACAATCCGAACAGGTCCATGAGGCGCAAAAGAAGAAATGATTCATCCGTCTAGGTTTTCCAGGAGATGCTACATCGGACCTATTGAACAACCGTCTGACGCATGCACTGAAGTGGACCTACAGCGCAGCCCGATTACCGCGTATGTTGGCAGGCTCGCCCATCATCCGAACGAGACGCAAACATGGGCTACCTACGCTGGCCACTTCTATGGTTATCTACTGTTTCCGGTGCGTTTGTAATGCAACGTTCATTAGCCGCACGGTAAGGCAACTATTCCAACGGATGAAAGAGCATGGAGCATAGGAATCGCCATTCTTGGTCATCTAGTGTATACAGGTGAGCAAATTAGACCAGAATCCGCCTTCAGCGTAATCTATCATGCGCCCCCAACCCCTCGAAGGCAGTGAGCTTACACATGCTAGCCATCGCAGAAGCGATAGGCATTCGGCTTTTCGCACCATAACCATGAGCACAAAAGCGACCGGTTCAAGCTTTCCACTTTCCCTGGCCCCAAATTGATCATCAACATCCCCACCACACTCCAATCAAAATCAATCTCACCCGAACACAGGCAACTAGTGCTCACCTCACCCCTCTCTTTTCCTCATTCCAAATTTCCTTTCGACCCAGCGTGAACATGTATCTCCACTAACAATAAACCCTTACATGATCTGCACAGGCACTATTATGAATCATTCGAAAACACTTGTTCGCTTTCGGACTTGTGTTCTGAAAGTAAGATTCTCAGAAGTGTCATACTGTAGTACATCTGTTCGATGAAAACGCTCACAAATTAGTTATGTTTTACACTAACCAACAGTATCATGGGGTGAATGAATAAAGCGAAACCGCTTTGCGGTAATGGTCTCGTGTGGAGAACCTACCGATCTGTGATTCAGGGTTTGGTTTGTCACAACCTCGATAGCCATGAACGGTTCACTAGTCATTCAATTTTTACTGTACAAATGAATGCGCTCATCGTCCAGTCTATGAATTCCTCATCTATTTCTCTTCACACTCATGTGGGAAGTGCTTATATTCACGTGTCCTTATCATGTCCAAATCATGGACCTTTTTCTTTTTTCCTAAAGATTACTGTACCGTGATTTGTTTGGCACAGTCTGACATCAGACGTGTGTAAAATACAATAATATAATACGCACAATTTATGCAAACGGAAAACGGAGTGGTGTTAGCGGTATTTCCCACCTCTCTTGTAGTAACAATACAAATATCAACACTTTCAATCGAAATAAATAACTGATCTAATCAACATTCGTGAATTTCGCTAATTCGGACACTGGTTGGTTGATTTGGGTATTGACAAATTACTACAAACTGGTCCTCGTATGTTTGTTTTCGCATCTTACAAAGTCATTGATACTGTTTATCCTCTGTTTTTCATACTCGTTTTATTCACACACGTCTTAATTCGAACTACTCTGTGCCATTTTACTCGTAGCGGAAATGCAACGGCTTCGAGCAGAACGCGCTACGGACAGTCTTGCGTTACAACGCTTCAAAACACACATGCGGGGTCGAAGAAGGCGTTAAATTGTTCCTTTTATTACCTTGTGCACATGTACATAACCAGGTGTCTGCCGTGATTCTTTTGTTCTTCAGTCCAGTTACCTGAGGACAATGTATATAGATATACGCATATTCTAAACCGGTTATTATACCCGATTTTCCTTGCTTCTATCTGTTCACATCCTTTCCCTAGATGAAAACTCGCTCTGCGATTTTCGTTCTTCGAGCACCTAATAACCATTTAACCAATAACTGCGCGCCACTATCTTATTCCACAGCCATCATTTCCACAAAAGAAACTCTCATAAGTGGTAGGGCTGTGTGTAAATATATAACGTTCGAGGCAACTCTGAAACTTCTTGTCTTGCACGCAATACTCGCTACTTCCTTGACTTCCAATGTGATTCACTGTTAATCAAAATGAAATCACCAACTTTTTTCGAAATTTTACCGTTCACAAATTGTTTTACAGTTATCAAAATATAGTACCTCGTTTGATTCATATGCACTGTATAGAAAATAATCTAAGTGAATAGTTAATTCGCATTTAACTCAGTTACTTGTGAGTAGTGGTGTAGGATAATCTATATTGATTTGAAGTGGCTATCCCTCGGACTTAACAAGCGAGCACAATCCTCAGTGCATCCAGTTAATCATACACTGGCAAGCACTAGACTCGAGTTTCGCTCTTATGGGAGCTCATCAGTAGTGCATACATTCCGTCTCGTTCAGGCTTCGGACTAGTCACATGGAAGTCGTGTGTGTGACCACTGTGCCAGCCAGTTCCTACCAAGACCTAATCGGATGGCGAATTCCTATTTGTTCAGGTGTAGTCTTCAGTGATAGCAGGTCAGTTCATTGTTGGCCCGACAGCAGCGAAGGGAGACACAGTTGACTATCTGTCAACTGCTATCGAAAGCCTCCCACCAAATCAGGTCTTCCAAGCTGGTTACGGGATGACTTGCCACAAACCTACTAGGCTGGATTGATAATTTGCATTTAACTCACAGTAGTGGTGTGTGTAGGTAATGGTCAACCACATGCACAATTGAAATGGTGTACTTACTGGTGCAACCTGGTCTACTTCTGTCTTTATTGATCTCTAAAAGGAGACATTAAGGGTCTGTTCCTTTTGGACTGAGAGCGACACATGATTCTACGGTGTACAATGTGTGACCGACCGCTTGAATCAGTCTTATTGACAATAACAGGCCAATTAAATCATACTCTGGTTGGCCTGTAATGACAGTTATTTTCTCAAGGTCGGATGAGAGCTTCTGCCTGATCTGATGAATATAAAGAGAATTGGTTCAGATTTTCTTTATTGCACACCTCGGATCAATGAATAATGGAAAAGAGGTGATCCACATTGTCACTGGCAGACGGAGATATCGGGGAATTTCGCCTGTACAGAGTCAACTGTCTTGTGACTTTCCAATATCTTTCGGAAAGTGTCATAATTAGTGTTAACCAACGTAGGTGTAATTCCGTCTGTTAACTACCCATCATTGAATGCGAGCCAAGTTTCTTGGGCTGATCTACTTCTGTTGTGATTCGTAACATTTTTACTTGGCTCCGGAGTATCTTAGAGCTAAACAAACTGATTTTCTATCGAACGCAGTGACCAATGGCATATCATTACCGTTACCGAAATATGGCTGTCAGCCACAGTAAATGACTCCGAACTCCACCAAGTATCTCTCTACTAAGATGCAATCATCTCGCACGTGGCGATGGTGTTTTAGCATTGCTCTTCAGTGCAAGTTAAGAAATCCTGCAATTTCGGCTCCTGATGCAGTTTGGCTTAAGTTACGATTGACCAAGTAAAACGAATGTTTGATTGACGTAGTCTGTCATCCTTGGAATCAGCCAGCGAAACTCTTGCAAACTTATCACACTTTCTTACACAGATTTACCCATGTTCTCTTTATGGGTTATTTCAACCGCCTCAATCTCAATAAATCAACGACCGTCTGTCCATTATTCGAGCATCATCTCAAACAACTGGGCGACTTGAATCCACGGTACAACCATGTGAAGGAGGCCACCAGGGTTGGAAACCCGCAGTCGCCATCAATACTCGATTGGCAAACCAAGAGTGAATTATAGAATCTATCAGTTTGACCCCCCTCGTTCTAGGACGCAGTAATCATACAGTACTTCCATTCCATTTGTTGCGTTTCTATTCAAGGAAGTTCTCCAAACACCTCGCACAGGTCTATAGATTATACTAGGTTGCAAAACTTGGTACTCTCTACTCAGTGGGTTTCCTGCTTCGAAGAACCCAATCCGTTATTCTCTTGGCAGAAATTTATCGATAGCCTTACAAATCTACTAACATCAGTGACGACGACTAGAGTAATCANAGCATAGGAAAGTTCCCTATTCGAAATCACACGAGGAAATAGATATCGCTGAGGGATCTATCCTGGCGCGATTATAAACGTCTTCCGGATGTTGTTACATGGAATAATTATCGTATGCTGAGAAACCACTACATCAGGCTTCTGAATGGTCTACGGAGAACGACATTGGATTTGTATTGTATTGTATTTGTATAACTTGTGTAAGCTTATATGTTTACATTTCAATTAAAAATGTATACTGCCACACGGAATGAAAAATACCGTTCCGTATAACATGCAACGTAATGAATGTCGTTGAAGTTTGTTTCATGTACAAAACTTTTGACGCAATTCACTTGCGACTTGCTCCTGTTTGGTTAGGAAGCGAGCCAAGTAAGGTACAAGGGAATTTTTATAAATGTTAAAATGTCGAAAAGAGGAGCGTGTGGACAAATGAGAACGACAAGGTGATAGATCGGGATGTATAGGGTTATCTGGAATCTTACTGGCAGGTTTAACACGAGTTGATGTGACCATTAATCAGTTTTGCGATCAATGATGCACTGTTGATCATCATTAAACCACGACCAATGGTTTTGAAATGCCGGGGAGCAATAAAGTAGAATGGGCGAAACGCATTGGTGAATGAAAGAGGACAGGACTGAATGTGGAGTTCGGAATGACCTGAGTTTGCGTAACTGAAAAGATAGGCACCTCAGTTTTCGCATACAGTTGTAAATTTGTGTGGACCAATAAAGATTGCTGTCGATGGTGACACCCAGGTACTTGACTGAGGTCATTCTGGATACAGGCTTACAGTTAAGGGTAGCAGTACCCGTTGGAAATGAGGAATGGGAAAGACTGAAGATACACTCTATGCACTTAGATGTGTTAAGACAAACCGGATTGATTGGAAAACTGTTGGATGTGGGATAAATTTTCAGTGAAAGAATCAAATTCCGAAGGAGATCAAATTTTCTGACCTAAAACGACGTCGTCGGCATACTGTTGAGTATGTAGGGGGTGGGACCGAAATACCACTAATAAAAACAATGGACAGACTTGCTCGAATTGTTCCGTGGCTTACTGATAAAATGTAGGCACGGTGTCCAGTTTAGATTTGTTAGGTTCATATGCAAACTGGAGGGGGTCGTATGAGATTGTGGTAATTGACTGCGAGCGACTCAGGATGGCCTTTTCAGTCAACTTTAGGGTCGTTGAGGTCAGTGCGATAGGAAGAAACCGTTTCGCAAGAGAAGTTGAGGACGAGGACTTGGGGATTGGTATAACACCAAAAATAAGGGCTAGACCGGAAAGACGGACTCAGTGAGGGATATCACCATATTGACCAGGGAAGCTGCCCCAAATTTGAGAATCATCGGAGGAGGACCATCAGGGCCTGCAGCTGAGGATGATTTGGAGGATAGGAGAAACTTAATGATTTCATCATTGGAAAAAGCACTGAATTTGATTCATTGCAGGGGAAGGAGGGAGTCTGACTGCCGTTTGACAGTTGAATGAAAGCGGCGTTGAGGCCGTTGACGTCCACCGGAGTTTTCGAATGTTTTTTGTTCTGCGAATATCTTGGTACAAAAGACTGGTGTTCTTTGTTCGCAGAATTTGGGATTCGAAGATGGCATCCACATGCCTGATCTGAAACCTGATTAAGTCGGAATGGCGCTTAACAACTGATGCATGGCGAGATTTTTATGGTCTTTTTTATGCCTTCTCTGTGAGTTCAGAAGGGGTGAGATAGTTCTACCGTCCTAACACAAGTTGAAAATCGATTTAGTAGTTTCAGAGAGCAGACTAACATTTAAAAGGTGATGGACAAGAATAAAACCAAGACTAAACAATCGCAACAGAAAGGCTGAGAACAGAGATATGACGACGAAAATAAATAAAAATATAAATAAAGTTCTTTTTACTTGCTTTTTAATTTATTGAACATGCATATGTACTGGCAACGTTCAGAAAGGGGGACCGCGGCCACACAAAGGCTGCCTGGGAAGACGGGTGGTGGTGGGGCGGTTCGCACTCGGGACTCCCAGGCCATAAGTTGGTGACTTAACCACTTGGCCACCACCGCATTAGATGAAATTATATCTGAGTAGAACGTGTCAATCAATGTTTGATAAGCAGTGCGAGAATATACCTTTGGTCTAACAAGAAGAATACTATGGTCACTGGTAGAAACCAGGGCTATTGAGAGAATAAGTTGGGATGGTTTGTGATCACTGTTCAGCACAAAACTATCTCTGGTAGGAGAATGAGAGGGGTCAGATAGACCAAACAGAATCAGGGGAAATGCTTGCATGATTGAAATCACCAAATAAGTGAAGATTTTCATCTAATAATGGAACTAGTAATGGAATATAGGAATCAAAGAAAGCAGAGATATCCGTTTGAGAGCATTAGTGATGATTGTATTTTTGTGAAGGGAAAATTTGGGATGACAGTGAACAAACAGTCAGCGAGTTGTATGTCACTTCTGACTTGCCGTGACAGGAAATATTGATGTGGGTTTGGACACTGCCTAATTTTTTTCCTACTTCGCTATGTATCCTAGTGGTAGCAGTCGAAGCCTTCTATTCGCACGAGCATGTCCTCAATGTTTTGATTCAACCAGGTTTCTTGTACACATACAAAAGATGTGTTGTAATCAATGCGTGTATTCAGAATGGAGGTTAAATTCGAGATCTTCGCGATTAGCGAGTGAACGTTAGTGCTGACCACTGATGAAAGCCATGCTGGCAGGAGGGGTGCAAGTAAGTGCAGCAAGCCATGCTGCCGTCTACGTATTTTTTGGTCCAAGGACATTTGTGAGTCTCGCCAAGCAAATAATTAACGGGTAGCACAAAATTCACAGTTTTCAATTCGAGCATGTCTTGACGAAAATACTTAAGGATTCTAGACTTGATTAGCATGGAGAGATTGATGAAACAAAGGCGATGAACTCCGAGGTGACGAAATGAGCACGAGCGCCGTGCAGTGAATCGAAGAGCGCGCGTCTCAATGTTTCTAAATGCAAACCCTATCACTATGCCACAGGGTTGTATTCTAGGAAATCACCAGCTATCACACCCCAAATGAGAGGGACTTAAGTATAACTGTTCAGTACGACTTAAGCTGCTTGATCAATTGCGCCAGGGCTTCTTTCGCTGCTGTGAAGAATGTCGGCTTGCTTAGACGAGTCTTTGGTTGAATTGAATCAGTATTATTCCCACGTTTGCTACCAATGTGCATTCGACCGCACACAGAGTAGGCCATCCAAACCTAAAGCCCCTGCTTGCGCAACGTGATCGTAAGATGCCTCAGCGTCAAAAAAGGACTGTTACCAAGATGTGCAAGGGGGGACTGCCTCACCTATGAGAAGAGATTACGGTTATTCGGACTATGTTCTGCTCAGTACCACCGAATTTGATTTTTTCATACCAAATACTAAAGAACCCATGTCGGCAGTTGCTCACATTGTCGCGCAACATACACCTTAGGAGACATCGTTTCAAGTTACTGATTCCAAAGTGTCGACTGGAATGCCGGTGTCAATCTTTTGCAATCAGAGTGAGCAATACTTGGAACATCCTTCTATCTCACGTTGTTTGTGCTCCGACCGTCGAATCTTTCAAGCGGAAACTTAATAAAAACCTAACATATCTCACATTCCTATACAACTAAAAACGCATATGTGTCAGACTAAATTACCTGTTATCTCCTACCCGGAACCATGTCATTTTTATCATTTTTTGCCGAGAAACGATTCGATTGTGTAAACATCCTATGGGGACAAAAGAAGCCTGAGCTTGTAAGCAATTCCCGTAATAAAACTTTGATTTTACCAACGTATTCTGGTGATGCTAAGACGGTAAAAATGGGGCCATCTCTCGCACTCGTACAGTAAGGCTGAGATCGTATCGAGGACGCAAGTGACGAAGGTTAGCTAAAGCCATCCGAAACTTGCGGACACTCATTGATATTTCTTCTCTAAATCCCAATAAAATGAGACAACTCCCAAGGTAAGTAAATTGATCGATCATTTCCAACTGGTTGCTCATGAGCGTGAGGATAAGCATAGCCACATACAATTCCTTTATTAGGAGCTTACATTTCGATGGGGAAAAGGTCATACGAAACCACGTGACAGACAACGATGATTTGTGTATAACATTTGGAATGTCTTAGGAGGAGTGGTAGAGCATGATGTCAAAAAATCGATCACATGAGAGAAGCTCTACACCAGAAGCCCTTCAGTTTTCTAGAGCACGCTTAGGCTTTTATCCATTACAAAAGTAAAGAGGAAGAGTGAGGCTGGGTATCTTTGTCGGACTCAGCTTGTCATGGTAAATGAAAGTGAGATGCGGTGATAAATCTTGAAGCGGCTTGATATTTTGGAGTAGATTGCCTTGGGTTTACGTACTTCTTAGGTATCCCGCTTCCTAAAAGACACGTCCAGAGAGCTGTTCTGTTAAATGAGTGAATCACAGCGCAATTGTCGGTCTACTAGACATTTGATGTTGCTCGAGAATCTGACGTAGCGTAAATATGTGATCAATGCAGTTCCAGCCCGAGTGGAATCCAGCTTGTTCTTCGCGGATATGACGCTTCCTCATCCAACTGAGACTGCGAAGGATCAATGATATACTAACTCTGGATGCAACGAAAATGAGACTAATCCCTCGGTGACTGAAGCAATCGTGATGGTGGATGTTCTGGAAAATAGGTACGATGTCCACCAATCTACAACCGGATGGAATGGACTCAGTATTCTAAATTCTGCGGAATTAGAAAGTCAGTTTTCGGGCAAGGCTGGCAACACTGTTTTTGAAAACAGCCGGAGGAAGCTCATGTGGCCGGGAGATTTGTGGCGTTTCCGAATTCTGAGTCGTCGAAAGACTTCTCCTAGGTAGGCGGTGAAATGTTCACACAACATGGATCACTGCTCACGTCAGGAGATGGAAGTAATTATGGTAACGACCGGATGAACCGTTGATGAAACTCAAGCCGACATCGTAAATTGCGGAGACGCTCGACATCGGTTTCAAATATGGCCGCAATCCCGCCTGGTTTTTGCCGCCGCTGGCTCGAGTTAGTGGAAAACGTTTGTGAGCATTAATGAAAGCAGCGGAAGGGCGTTGTGTCCACCAGGTCTCTCGGTACTGTTCCAGGAACCGTTTCAGTTTAGCACTGAGAGTCCCACGAACTGTGTTGTATTCATTACGTACAGGGATGTTTCGACAGCTATCAAACAGTTTGAGAGAATATGCGGAAACCCAATGGTGTGCTTGGTGAAGGAACATGCTGGGTTGACAGACTTATGCATGACGTCACGGATGTGCGCCCACTGGCTATCAACGTTCGATCATCGGGTTGTGTTTTGGTGGGCAATGACTACGTTTTGGTTGGATAGTTTCATCAGATCGAGTCTTCTCGGGTTACGTCAGTTTCCCACAAAGCGAAGAGAGAATTTCGCGCACGCGAGTTCATGATCGGAGCTGTGGCAGGGATTCCAGATGGATTTGCAGTTCGTTTTGCAATAACTCCATCGATAGCGATATGATCTATTTGAGTCCAAACCTGACGAGACGATAGAGGTCGCCAAATGGCATGTTGGCACCCTGGCCGGCAAAAATTGGTGCTCGAAACAAAGGACAATCATCAACTCAGATTTGCAGGAGATGGTATCCGTTGCCAGTCCTCTTAACACCGAAACTATGCGGGAACCCAAGCGAGGTTTCGTCAGCGCATTCAAGTCACCAGCCAGTACCACAATGTCAGCATGTCTTCTAGTGTGGATGAGGCTAATGAGCTGATAATAGAACTTTTTGCTTGAGTGGAACTGTAGTCTGTGGGTGCATAAGCCGAGATTACAAACGGACAACCCTCATCGAACCTTCTAGACAGATGGTGGCAGAGGCTGCATGAAAAGAGTACCTTCGAAGAAACCACACTCGATGCTTCAGCTTTGATTCTTTTCGATGAATTCCACTAGACTACAGCTTCCGGCAATATGCATCTAGTGCCACCTTGAAGGGTTTGCTCTTATTTATTTGACTACTCCTGCCGATAACCTGTCTCATATAGATAAGACTCTAAGCGAAAAGAAGCTTGCCCGAACTTTCGAAATAACATGGCTTGGTAGGAGATCAAAGCTATGATCTTTGGTGCTTTGAGTAGAGGCGATCGTAAGTATAGGTCTTCCAGGTTGATTGCTGAAAAACCTCTTACAATTTANGCCCACAGATTTTTTTCTTTTCTCCAGCCACTATTAAGGTTTCCAAAATTTATACCTTTTCTAAGCGTTATTTTCCTTTTGTAGTATTATATCACCTATGGCTGCACATAATACTCTAGGCTTTGTACAGAGAAGTAAAAGCTGCATGTGACTAAAGCCAAGTAAGATGAACAGTTCCTCCAATCCTGATTGGGTGCTTCAAGGTGCTCCTCTGTGAGCTTCAATCTCTGGTTCATAGTGACCCCTATTTCCTTTAGGTGCAAACCATTTTGCAATGGTAATCTATTTGATACCAAAAGCTGATACTTGGTTAGATTCAGTGGTTGCACCTATCAAATTAAGCGTCTATGGACTATCTTTAGCTCTCTTTGCAAATCCATTCCCGTCATTTTGACGTCATCATTGAACATGAACCACAAATGTTGAAGATCCTGTGCCAAAACGTTAATGAATATCAAAAATGGTAGTCGACCTGACACTGAGAGATCCTCCTTGTGGCTGACCCAGATTCAGAAACATAGTCAACCACCCTTATATAAAGAGATTCGATTGCTCAAGAAAGCCATGATACCATTCCTTGCTCTGCTTGTGATATCGAGTCTCTGAATTTTAAGGTCTAGCAGCCTATGACTGAAAAAGTCAAAGGCTTTGTAGAATTCTAAATAAAAATTGTAAATATCCGTCTTCGCCCATGTCTTAAGATTTCGCACATAAATAGAATCAAGTTTGTTTGACAGGATTTGATTTCAGCGAAAAGCTGTTGGGCCGATAGCATGAGTTGATTGCTTGTCAGGCGCAAACAAATCTACCTGTTGTTCATATCCCCCCCTCTACGTAGACATCACTGATATTAGATTGATCAAACTACTTTTCTCCACCTGAAATGTGCAGTAATGCTGTGGTATCCGTGCTCCAGTCTTCTAGTAATTGTGCATCCCACTGCGATTCCATAAAACTTGTGGTAATCGAACCGACTGGAGCCTCCGCTAGCTGTTGAATGCTGACTGAATGGATTCCATCCCGATCTTCAGATTTGTGTTCCCTGCACAGATTTGTTTCAATTGTAATGATTTTGGCGAAATCTTGTTTATGGCCTATTGTTTATAGATCCGGATTATCGAAGTTGGCTAGCACCCTGTAAACGCTTCTGAAGAAAGAACACAACGCCTTCGCCCCAATCCTAGTTATATGCGACTTCGTTTTCGTCTGGTGTGTCCAACGTTCCTCCGCTCTCCCGTTGGTGTATGCACTGACCGGTACTGAGTTGAGCAAAAAGCTTCCGGATACACAGTACACGTGTCAGATGCGGATGACCGAGCAAAGAAAACATGAACTGTAATCGATTGCTAATATTGTTCATTGATTGCAACTTGCAGAACCAAATATTACACAGCTCAAAAGTCATAAGGGTTGTTATCCTCGAACTGTAAGGATGGACCTCAATTGATGTCACTGAAGGGCGATGATTTTCTACGCCTACATATGTAGTTTTAATTGACTACAGAGTGTTGATCGTTTACGAGCTGCTTTTGGTGACTACATGCCTTCAAGAAGCAGTGTTTGAGTAGTTTGCGGAATTCCATCGTGGTAGGCCGGCCCTGGATGATGAGACGCGATGCGGTTGACCTGTGGAGGCCACCACATTGGACAGCATTGCTACTGGGCAAGCGATTGCGGAGGAGGGGGCGTGGGTGACAGTGGCACAGCTGGCGAAAGCCATCGGGATTAGTCAGTACCATTCTACATGAAAAACTCGGTCTCAGAAAGGCTTGTGCAAGCTAGGTACCCCATCAGCTCAGTGAGGAACATAAAGCAATCCGGGTTAATTTTTGCCGCATCATACCGCCTAGTTTGGTGCCGGACGTTCCAATGCATTTTTGGAGATTATCAGAGGTGATGAGACCTGCGTGTACAGTTTGACAGAGACCGAGCAATATACGGCTCAGTGGACGCCGGTTAGTGAGGCGCCGCCTCAGAAATTCCAACGCGAGCGCAATGTGGCAAAGCAAATGCTGGCTGTGTTCATGGCCAAAACGGGCCACTGTACCGATCCTACAGACAGGCACAGGCACCGGGAACTGGTACGCCACCCAATGCCTGCCGGAAGTTATTACCAGGCTTCGTTCAAATTCTCGAGCACGAGGGAACTTCCTGCACGAAGACATCGCACCTGCACACAGATCCCTTGTCGTCAGTGATTTTCTGGCTAGGGGACGCATCCGGGAGGTTGATCACATCCTACAATCCAAACCCGGATCCGTGTGGCTGCCTGTGCTCACAAATGTCAAGCACATGATGCGTGGAATCCGATACGAGTCCCTAACAGCTGCACTGGATGGTTTTATTGCACTGGTCGAAGGGCTACCAGCTTCAGCACGGTCCAGACGTTTCACCAAATGGTTTGAGCGCATGGAACCATATATAGAAGCAGGTGGAGAATACTTCGAGAAAATCTAACGCTTATTTTTCGAAGAAATGCGCTTCACTTTTATCCTGAGTAAATCATCCCAATGAATGCACGAGTCATTCCAGTGAAATATAGTTTGCATGAGAACACGCAACCCATCCTAATCTATTCTCCGTCCCAGTCTCATATTTTGCTAATGAAGCACGCCCGTACCATGTGTGGTAGAAGTTTCATTGTTCCTACCCAGCTCTCTATCTATCTTTACAGTTTTTTTGTTTCATCGATCAAAATGTGATTTTTGCTCGAAGCAAAACACAAGTTCAGATCAGTGACGAATTTCCGGGTTATCTTCTATCAGTGATTCCATGTGTATGTATTGTGATGTTAAGTGCTATTTTGTCAATGGATGTTTTTTTTCTTTCACGAGTGTGTGCATAGTGTGTATACACCCTAAAATTTAATCTCTTCATTTTCTTGATAGTTTTTCCGTTTGATCGTTTTGCTTTAAAGAATGAAAATGAAACGAAAGAGAAGTGAAGTGAAGTGAACCTTTTGGGTTCTATTTGTGATGTAAACTTGTGAGTAATTGTGGTAACCCCAAAAAATGCTTTGTCGGACGAAGTACGGGCTAGATAAGCTCACAATCGTATTTATGCTTCTTTTGCAACTTTATGATTGGTGCACAAGAACTCCGATAAACCGATCTCTCAGATGCCTGTTGGTCTGTGTTCCGACACTCTCAAACACGATATGCATTTGAGAATACCATGAAATTCGTTCTTGAGCCAATCAATCTTCAACGGAACTAGTTTCCTTTCTTTGAATAATGGATGGCACAAATCTCCCCTGGTCATGCTCGAGTAATTTCGCCTTACACAGACTTTCGACACGGGCTATAGCGACATATGGGAGACTGTGGGAGAGCACGGTGCACTGCTTAACCGGTGCACGTTGATTAACGAATGTTCTTTTGACTGTGTGTGATTGTGGGTTTGGGTGTGTAGTTAACAATGTCTTGGGGAAAAGTGGATAATATCCGACTGCTCTGGTTTTCCTTACCCGCAAATCAACAATCAGACCAACTGCCAACTACCCGACCTCTTTCCATAACGACGCCCAGGTTGACTTGACAACCGCGTCACACACACACGGACTACTTATTCCACCTCACAGCTGTGATGCCATGTGTTCAAATGCATTCTATTGTTTACGCTGTGCGTGCCCTCTCTCTTGATGGTAGATCACTTCCTTTTGGCCCTAGTTTTGGGTGCGTGCGTGTGCGCGGGTGTATTGTTTGCGTTCGTGTGCTTGCTTCTTGTTGCCGCAACACAGGTACTGATTAAGATGACCATCCGTACTGGGATTATTACATACAATTTACAAATACACTCCTCTTTCTTGTACACAACCAATACACACACACACGTACGGCCTCCAAATCAGTCTTGTCACACAACATGAAATTTTCTTCCATTCAGACTCACCTCTACACTGGGTCCATGTATGGGATTTCCGAACGGAACCCCACCGACCCACGTGTCAGGAAGTAGTGGAAGAAAGCAGCTTTAAAGGTGAACACAGCACTGGGTCAAGTCAATGTCCCAATGCCCACTACCCATGCATACTGGTGCATATGCATTCTGCGACCAGTGTGTGAGAGAACAGATAAGGTGTTGGTAGGGCAACTGAAGGAACGGCCCCATAGAGTATCATTCCAACCAGATGACCTTAGGTAGAAACCTGGCTGGTGAATGACGGATGGGAAGGGATGGTGGAATCTTGGCCTTCAGTGTCCGAAAACCTTGACCCCCTTTCACCTTAAGACGAATGAAGCGGGATCATCAAGGCTAAGGCGTGGCTGAACGTACTATGTCAACCTGTAAACCGTTCTGGTATATAGATGAATGTGTGNGGGGGGGGGGGGGCTGGTTACCGTGACACCCATTTTAAACACTGGAACCTTGAAACAGAAGATGTACTGCGTAAACCCATATTCAACTATATTTGTTTGAAATCATTCTACTAACAATTTGATTTGAATCGTTGGTGTTTTACCATAGTTGACGGCTGGATTGCAAATCATTGAGAAGTTCCACACTCTGGGGCAAATGGGTGCCTCTTACTACTGATCCACATTGTATTCGGCGGATTACGCCGTAGTGTTTGAAATAACTTAAATACGATGTGACTTATGACTTCATTTGTTTTATGAAAAACAGGCTGTTGACATCAGAAGTACAGGGGTTTTTATCTTAATAGGATTTTACAGTGCTAGCTGCTGAAAGAAGTTTTTAGATTTGACCACTGAACACCCATTCAGATTTGCTTAGCCTCCTTTCTTAGACGCGACAATTTCATGAGAGAGAAAAAAGCCGAATAACCGCATTCACATTCTCTCTCGTACTGCGTTCCGAGTGGTATATCTACGAATTATGAGTGAAAAATACAAGTTAAGCGTGGAATAAGACCAATACATTTGTCGCACGAATACGGAGCGATTTTGAGGAACAAAAGTTAAACAAAAATTTCATCGAGGAGAGAGAGTAGTAAAATATACTCATTTAAAGTTGGCGAAATTCATTCGATTTGGACTTGATCAATGAGAAACAAACCACGTGACGGCATCAATGACTGCTTTTCGATCCTTTTGGAAGCCATTTCTAAGATCGTCTAACTGAGCAATCTCCATATACGAACAATCACAAGCAAATTGAACGACTCTGAAGGTGTGTTCAATGCCATTGAAGGAATTGAAGTTTCAGTTAAACTTCAACTAAAATCATGTGAGCTGAAACTACATACTCAAGGATGGGATGGAGGCTATTCTGTAAATAACGGTGTTTTTTGCCGTAGGTTTTAGCTAAACAATCTATTCGCTTCATTGGTTTTCTTAGACTCCACGTATGCTCCTTTATGGGCACAAAGAGAGAATCGGTTTTGATATAGTCAATAACCGTATCATTGTTTATTTTACAAACGAACTGATGGTGTTTTTATGGTGTCATCCATACCCGCGAAAATGGTGGATGTGTTTACGGTAGGTTTAGGGAAATACACCTTAAATTCGATGACTCGGGCACTAAGAATTTTGTGGGGAAAACGTGGTTGACACTTTTTACCATAAAGGAAAATACGGCTAACAATTCACATAGCTCGGGAAACACTGAACTAGCAATCCGGAATAAAAAGAGATGCGATTCGTGTGCATTGAGTTTTTTGCGGGCGGCAACTTAAAATGAATAAGAATATGTTGTATATGTGAACACAGTGAATTGGATTGATATGCAGACAAACTCCTGTAAGAGATGTGATAATTTTGCTACATCTATCAGAAGCAACAATTGGCTTGGAAACAATGAAGTCAACCAAAACAATCTTGGTAGTGCCATGGCAACGACAAAAAGCAAACTACATGATCCTAAAAAATCGGATGAAATCTTTTTTCTTTTTTGGGATAGTCAAAGATGAAAAAGAACAATATGACCGATAAGGAAGAATGCACATACAGTCTGAATTAGATTTCGAAGAACAATTATTCATTCAATCAAAGGATTATCAACTATCAATTCAGATATAATAATTCAGTATCTTGGGATACAAATTCACCGAAGACTTCGTTGAAAACTTTTGGAATTGAGCAGAAATTTTCAGGATAAATAAAGGAACGATAGGATGTTACTTCATCTCCTAAGTGTAAGTGATGGATTTGGGAGAAACGCCATGGGTATTTAGGTAGAGAAAAATGGAGAGGGATAAAATTTTCACCCGAAGGACTCACTGGGATTGAATTCAAAAGTGGAAGAAGTTGTATTGTAGCATAAGTGAACTGAGTCCTTTGTGAAATGTTATTGTTGAAAACATTCGAGACATCAGACCACATGCTGAAATGAGAAATACGCTCAGGATCAAGCAGCAAAATGGGATCAATTTAATTAGGAACGCTAGACAAACGCTGTCAACACTTTCACCAAAAAACGGAAACACGAAATAGAAAACAGCTGCAACATTGTCAGGTGTGAAGGATAAATATTTGAATGAGAAGTATTGTATTTGCATAAAACATATCAGCTCATACGTTCACATTTCAGTTAAAAATGTTCACTAATTTTCACACCAAATAAAATACACAAACTGGGGAAGCAAAAGGACGTGAAAAGCGTTCCGACATTTTGAGTTGTACACATCAATTCTGACGAAATTCATTATGCAACTTTTCGTTAGTGCTTGAGAGTCGGAACTGGTTTGGGACCTCAGGATTCCTACTAACACTATTGAGAAAAACCAAGAATCGAAAAGAAGAGGGCGTGGGCTGATGGGAACGACAGGAAGGTAAATCAAGGTTCAATAGATGAAAAAGTTCTTTTAGAATCTTATTGGTGAAGCAAATGAAAAAGAAAATCCGATCATCAGTATTTTCTGTGATTAATGAACCAATGGAAATGAAAGGTACAACACTGATTACCATTAAACCACGACTACTAATCCTAAAGTCTTGCTTTAATAGTCAGTGAAAAATTTCACGAGAGCAATAGAGTAAAAGTGGGTAAACGACTAGCTGAACAAACGAGGACAAACGTGACTGTGGGATCCAGCATGGCCTGAGTTTCCGAGGCTAAAACGGGGAAGCGTCTCAGTTAATCCATAGATATTGGAATGTATGTGGATCACTGGAGACTGCTGCTGATGACATCCAATTACTTGACGGAGGTTACAACAGAGAGAGGGTTCTAGTTAATGGTATCAAAATCCAATAAAATTGCACAGACGGAAAGACTGAGGGTACATTCTGGACACTTGTATATATTACGAATGATACAGGATAATTGGAAACCCGTTGGATTCTGGATAGATCTGCGGCGTAAAATTCTCATTCCGAAGAAGTATCTCTGAACTAAATGAAGAGGAAATTGTCTGAAACAAAACGACTTGACCAACATACTTCTCAATATCTGCATAGGATGGAACCGAAATATCCGTAATGCAAGCCGAACAGAGATACACAAATAGAAAAGCACCTTGAGCAAATCGCAATTCATAAATGGAGGTTCTCATGTACTCCAGTGTAATGCACTGCATTTTCCCCTTTCCGGGCAACAGTCGGAAATCCATGACCGCAGCTAACTCGGAATATCAAAAAACTCAAGTTTAACAAAAAGGAATGACTTCAAAACGTAATCAAGCGCATATGCAACGAACACAATTGACTACATTCTTCAATGAATTGCCAATTAAAATGAAAGAGAGTGGATACAGCGTAACATATCAAATTCTTTGAGTTGCTGTAAAAGCAGTGGGGAACAGCCAGGAAGAGAGATTGTGAAGCAGAACGAAAAATATCGTAATTCAACTCAATAGAGTAATAAGCCCTGATAAGTAAGGCCAATTCCCTAAACGCTGAGGCAAGGAAATTTGGTTTGATTTTGTATACATTATATATTTGACACCATGGAGAGTAACGCTTCACGAAGAAAAAAACTTATTTCCTTCACCATAGAATCAGTGGCAATAAAATAACGTTCTTATAAGTGT
>UZAN01043425.1:18089-30372 GCA_900618425.1 Echinostoma caproni
GCTCTAGGGAACCCTGACCAAGTAACAGCGCACGGAAGTGTCTATGGTACAACGCAAACTTCAAAATGTCACACTAGTCTGAGTCTGACAGTATCGTATACCTGAGGTATCGTCCACCTCTGGTCTCCATCACTTACTTCATATTCTCGTGTGGACACAAGATCACGCGTTATGCACATGCGGTAAAAGGTTAGATAGAAGAGTTAAACTATGTTGAAGGAAATCCCGACCCGAAACCTCGATGAGACAGCGTACGGTGTGCGAAGACAGCTGCTTCTGAGTAGACGGATGAGATCTACTGACTGGTCCAATGACCATCAAGGAAATCTGTGGACCCAGCAGAGATGGACCGATCGCTGAGCGTAATCCACTTTAGTTCAATGAGCTCCTAGTGCGTCATTAGCAACCATGCATCCGCACATTGCTGCCTTACACTTCATATTGGGTTGTGCAAAGGCTAGAGCTAAACCTTTAGAATGAAAAAGCCGAGTGATGCCGGGGACGTTTCTGGCGCCACAAAACTTGTTGGTTATTCGTGAAGCGAGCTTACAATCCTGTCAAGGAGCCAGCTGTAATAAAGTAAAGTAGGTCGGCATAGGGACTTTACAAAAGCAAACTAGCGATTACGGTGAACGTGGGCGAATTCCGGTCAATACAAAGTGCTGATTTTACATGGTAGTAAGCTACAGCATCAAACACTCGGTGAGTGCCAGAAAAGCATGACATGGTAACATGGAAATTTGTCACCTAATGAGTATGAAGCAAGTAATCGAAGGAAGAAAAGAAACTGTAAGGCAGTATCAACAATATTCGCGTAGAAAAACCATGTGACATGGTCGAACCCACCTCGTCCGCAGTGAGAACAGCGAGCAGATCCGAGTGAGGACGGACGCGGGACACCAACGATTGCAAAATATCCATTACGTAAGCGCAATGATCCGGTAATTCCTCGTCGAAAAGCGGAAAGCAGTACAGATGGGGCCAAAGAATAACATGTGAACCAAAAGAGTTGATCAGGCCCTCCCACAATTATCGTTTTCACGTGAAAAAGTAAAGTTCCATGCTCCGTCAAGTTTAATGGTGATGAAGACAATATTTCAAGTGTATCGCATAAGGAAGAACAGTAGAGAGAAAACTTCGCTGATCGCTTCCAAACGCTTTAGCTTGTGTAAACAAGTGAGTCTGATCAAATCCGGTAAATTCAAAGTAAAAATTAACTGGAAGCTTAGTGCCTAATAGCGAAACGCTCCACGAATGTATGGCTCACGACTGCAATGTAGAGTAGAAATGATACGTGACGTTGTGAGTGAAAACCAATTGCGCATGCTTGACAAACTCCAGCAGGGGTGCTTACCGAATGTGCGCGAGTACAAGCGTACTTGGTCTGCATTGCATAGGACTTACCGTAACAGCGTGGAAAGCAGATCCGCGCGCCCGGTGCGTGCATTGATGGACAACAACAGTCGGGACAGACAGGTTGAGTACAGTTGCGTTCAGACCAGACGCACCGGGTAGGACAAATGAGCTTGATCGGTTTAGTGAACCGAAGCTGACGAGAAACGGTAAAAGGTAAAGAGAAAATGGTCAAGTATGATAACCAGAGGAAAGACAATCTAAGCGGGTGAAGGGCGACAGACTGTGTTCGGATTTGAGAATTTGACAAACGAAACGAGGTGTTTACTGAGATTATTTAGTGGCAACTGAATGCCTAAATCAGATTAACTTGCAACTGCGCCTTGAGCGAGAAACAACAAATCAAGAGCAATAACATGTTACTTTTGAATACAGACGCACATACATTGCTTATTATTGATCCGAGTATGCATCTCACATGGAGAATAGCCAGTTTTAGGGGTAAACAATAAATAGTGGTCAAATTATCATAAAAGTGATGACCCTGATTGCTTGCAGCATTCAAATAACCGTTTATTTCGTATTGGCACAGCTCTAAACTTAGCGCAGGGGGGATTGACCGACAGATGTTGTGAGTCACGAAAGACACTGACGCAGTCCAGAAAAGTCAGGTGACTTATTGCTCTCATATTCATTTGTCCAATAACCAATCGCGCTCGCCTAATACCCGTTATAGTGGACAAATGACAGATAGGTATGTATTGGAAGGAGTCGGTTTTCATTCATCTGGCTTCATTCACGAAAGGGTATTCGACGGGATTACCAAAACACTATATCATGACGCTTATTTACGGACGCGACTGCGGTGACTGAAAGAATGCATCAATATTCCACGGAGGCTTTTGATAAACCCAAATTAGTTCCACAAAGTCAACCACGATGGTTCAATCAAAAAGACTCATATGCAGATAAATCCACTCACGAAGGATTGACAGTTGTCCTGCGCACAAACGTGTAAAGTATTTCTTCTTGTGCTAACAAACGGCGAATCAGGCGTATACCTGCTCCGGTTGCGTGTACCATTCCAACAGGAGGACCGTCTGGGATGGGAAATTCCAACATCCGGTGCAGACCAACTTCCAAGAGACCGGTAAGCTGAACCCAGTGAAAAAAACAACAGAAATCAGATTAGTGAGTACATTATGGAAAGGGAGCTAAATCGTCGTCGAGAAGTGGAAGTGATGGACAAAGGAAAGACTGGAAGAACACGTAAATCCGCATTAAAAAAGTGAAATAACGTATGACGTACCGTGCGAAACAGGGCAGAATCCGAAAGCAGTTGAACGGCCAAATAAAAACCTGGATCGCTATAGGGCCAACCAGGGGGAAGACGCAATTGACTTAACAATGCAGCAGTCGACGAGGTTGACGATACGGAAGACGGCTGAGAACGAAGTCGAGATTGAGTAGTAGCCGGTTCTGTGTCTACTTCAGTCACACCGGACAGCAAGGCAGAAGCCCAATCAAAGGAGTGAGTGGTTTCGTCGAATCGTGAACCGGGGCCGGATGCGTCAGTGGTGAGTTTGGAGCCGGAAACTGGGGTGTTCAAAACCACTGACGCGGCTGCATCCAAACGATTGAGGAACTGTTCCACACAACCATCAAATAAGACCAAACAAGCGGCCGCGATATCCCACTGGAAGCATTGATGATTGGTAGGCAAGAGTTAGGATCAGAGGGGTAAGTAACGCGGAGGCGAGAGATATCAGGCAATACATTTTTAACATGATGAGGAGCATATATGGTGCTATTCTGGAGACCAATATATTCTGTAGTTTTAATTGGACAAAAACCTTCAACTTGGACGAAATCTCATGACTTCAGCGACGGCGACGCAACTGTGGCTTTTAAACATTATCAGATATAAGNAGATATAAGTTGTCCCTGTTCTAAGAGTTGACAGACTACACTCTGTAACTAAAATATTCAAAACACATGCAGTCATCATGCAGGGTCAATGTGCTACACAACTTTTGAAACGTTTTGGAAGGACATGGCTGTTACGCCTAGCAAGGTACAAATCACCAGCGATGCCTAGTTACTCAAACCCAGAGACGCAGGGCTTTCAAAAGCAACTGCCAGCCGAATGGTACCTATCAAATGACATGAAAAGACGTCGGTCAAGAGCTATTATCGGGGCACAGAGATACTTAAAAGTAAACCCCCTCCCGCCACAATTCTAAAGATTTACTTTTGTTTAGTCTATCTCACAGAGGTCTTGAATGATGGCCCCATGAAAAAAGGACTTCGGTTATGAGATGAGATCAGTGGGCAGTTGGCCTCTCTGGTAGCGTTTTCTCTCTTTGCTAAATCGTACAAAATGTCCTAGGCTGATTTTGCACTGTGATTCGACTATTGCGGACTCTCGGCTGCCCAACTAGTCTACTAAAAGGGGGAAAGAATAGATGAAACAGCTTAAAGATAACAGTACTATTAAATTAGAGACACATAAAGTAAACTGGATCCATATGAAAAGTGAACAAATGCACGAGTCTTTTTTTCAAAAAAACTGAAACAGTTAGATCCCGTATTCCATTTGAACAAGCAAGTCAGAAAATAAACAGTGCAACTATTGAGAGTATACTAAGGGAATTTCTCTCGCAGTGTTAGTCCTCTGATCTGCCAGTGCAAATGCGCGAGTGTCACTAGTTTCCACACTCACTGATTCTAACCCCGTGATTACATTGTTCATGAAGTCCGGAACCTGAAATCTCAAAACCACTGTGTGAATGAGTCGGTCTCACAGGCCTTTATGAACTCGTGTCAGATTTTCGTTTGATCACCTTAGGTTTACTTCCACTTACTACTCTATTCCCGCCAAGTTTGGTACGACGAAACAGCCGATCCGGTGTCGTGCGTGAAACAACCCATAATCTATAAGTATCAAACATTTGCATCAGTGAATGATGGTGATTATCTGTCACCCTTCGCCTAACCACGGCATTTCCTGTACAGTTGTACCACAAGAGTCGTGCAATGTGGCGTGGAGAGCGGTGTTCGGTGTTTACATCCCTCTCGTAATGACTCCATCTGTATACTATATGACCGAACTGTTGTCGCAGACACTCGAACCTTAGCGGACAATTGAATGTCGCGGCGGCGGCGACGCTGAAGGTGAGCCTGAACTTGACCCGATTCGTCGTCTGCGAGGAGAGATGCAGCAACTGTTTAGAACATCAACGAACACCAATGAACTTATCGATCAAAGGTATCATTGGAAATTCTCATTACGACTGTGGATGTGACGTCAGCCTATTGTTTGTATAAACAGTTTGACAGAGACTGTTAAATTTCGTTTGACGAGTGCGCATTTTACCAAGCAAGTTGAACGTCCCGAACAGCGTCCTCTACATGATAGGGTAAAGACCGTTTCCCCCTATAAAAGCAACTTTCCCCTCTATCTTTCTATTTATTTTTATAAAATTTGAGTTTCCGGATTTTTGCGCCAAAAAGGACTCATACCGCACCCTTGGCCATATTTGACCCCCATTGGTTTATTTTTCCATGTCTCACTACCTTCGAGCTATTTTCCAAGGTCATTGGTGGCCGATCTGCAAATTGTATATAAACAGACGAGTTGTCGGCTATCTTCGCCTTTACGGTCGAGCGAACTAAACAACCTCGCCCGAAGGCCTGTCTTCCGTGTTCTCTCTGGTCGGGTTTGGAGATCGTACTGCTTTCTCGGGGTGTTTCCTTCCGGTCCTGTTGGGACTTGCTTTGGGTACCGCAGAGGGGAGCACCATGGACTGTGGACTATTCCGCTGGATCGTACGGTTCCCATCGTGGTCATCAGTGCCGCACGTATCGTTGGGTCACAGCTCGTGCTAGTCCAGTCATATCGTCCACCCCAACGTTACAACACCAAATGTTTACGCTAACCCAGAATAAGCAGACAGGTATGTAGTTACCATCTTTCCCTTGGACGGGCACGCGCACCACCAAACTGAACATCGTCTGGGTGATGCATCGAACCAGTTGACAACAACAGTAATAAACAAATGTTACCCTCTTTTCAGTAATTGAATAGATAATTTTCAAGAAGAGATTGTGACCAAGTTAACACTGCCTGGAAGAATATAGAAAACAAAGGAGTTCGTTGAAGGTGGTCTAGTGTGCACACATGCAGCAAATAGTAGCGATGCCACTGAACCGATTCAACAACGCTCGCCCGAAAGATAAACTTCACCGGTTATTAGGTAGGGAACCATCTGAAGCATAATACTGAATCAAACTGACGGTATAACTTACCCGTTCATTTGGATCCCGATAAGCACGCATGTTGTGCTTCAAAAATACGGAATTGGTCAGGAACGTAATCACTGAGATCAGTGAGTTGGACTGCGATAGCAAACTGTCATCTGAAGGTAACAGGGTTCCATCTGGTACCATTGAACGACCGAGTGGAACAGCGTTGATGCCATTATCCGCCACTGTTCCGGTCAACTGAGGCATGAACACTGTGGTCAGGGCGAGAAAAGCCCGGGTGATCGGGTATTCCTCGGCCCTCGGTTCAACTTCATCCATCTCAGTCTGTAAGATCACATATAGAAGTAGAGAATGGAAAGGAAAACAGAATAATGCGTTTTCGGAAGAGGTGCAAGTTAAGTGCACCTGACGGAGTGGGCGTCAAGATGACCGGCCATGTTCGGTTTCAGTATAGGTGAGCTAAGCAAAGAGCGGCGAAATTGGTTCCGTCATTCTCTGAATCGGATACAAAAATATGGCTGTAAGAAAGAATAGAGGTCTAGTATGGGAACCAGGAACAGGCAGAAAACGCTGAGAAAATTACATGTGCTTGTTCTCTAACGAGGATTGGTTTTGTTACTCATTTGTCTACCATGAAGAGAATAAAATGAAACACTACAAATTGGGAGTGGTAATTAAATGGTTTCAGTTACTGTCACCGACATGCCTCAGGCCCCGAGAGTCCATATTTGGTGGCAGACAGCTTTGCTCCAGGCCAGACCACGTCCCATTTGGGGCTGGTGTGGTTCGTCAGCCCATGTCCCAGAGGTTGGGTTTCCAGTTATCATGATTGAAAGGTAGGTCCCTGTGACGTTGGGACGGATCTCAAACAACCGGTCAGGTCGCGCAGGCATCCACGTCAAGACACAAGCACGCTCGCCATGCATCAGGCAGACTGAGTCCGGATGGGATGATCGGAAATCGAATTAACCAGCGGTGTTCCGATCGATCAATCGGAATGTCAAAGACGCAATCTGATTGATGCAACAGTGCCGTTCTCGTATGTTTAATTTACCCTATATATATTTCAGTATCGGACCTTTGTCATTAATTACACTCTGACTGTTGTTTCTCTGCGTTGTTGTTGTTCTTGTTGTTGGGGGCGCTAGTGTCAAACTTACGGTCAGACTGTGAACACAATACGTAACCGTGGGATTTAGGCCATTTATTGTTTGTCACATTGTAGTATTTAATAAGAAAATCTATGCATTTCAAGTATTTTGAATAGACAACCCTCGATCAAACACGGAAGCCAACAGTGTTACATGCACGCCCTACGGTCTTGGGTCAAGTGGTTGTTTGAGAGGTTAACAATCAGTGGTGGACTAATAAGGGATGTGAGTCTAGCGATTAATTTGTTTTCCCCGTTTTTTTGTTCTATATACAAACAGATGTATGGTGAACAGCAGAAGGGACAAATCTCATAGTCAAAAGGATCTACTGTTCATTCATGGAAATCCGGTAACCTAAGCCCCGGGGATTTGGAGTGGTGAACCACGTAAGGCTGGAGGACAGCAAAGCTGCTTACCACGAAATAATTTGCAAGAGAAGACAAAAAGTGAATTTGTGCAGAATAAGCACCGAAAACTGGGATGCGAAAAAAAGAAAATGTGATAGCAGAGAGAAGGAACGTACGTGTAAACCGCAGGGAGTGTGCGGTTGTTGTGTGGTTCGTTGAGCGGACACCGGAAACAGCTGCACGGATGACGGAAAATGTGGACGGTAAGAAATTGTACGTGTCATTTTTATGGGAGTGGATAATTTAAAAAAGATACTATTTGAAAAACAATTTGCACGGATTAGTCGCAATACTTTCGTAGCCATACACCTAAAGATGACGACAAGTTTCCTGCCTGGAAATACTGATTATTAGTGAGAGTACCCAAACGGTTCAAGTCGCTGTCACTGGTGTGTCTTAAACCAATAATCACAACCGACAATGGCGATGGACAATTTTTCTACAAATCGGGTCAATAGAAAACCAATTCCTTGGAGGTTTTATTCTGTTCACCCTTATACCTGAGCGAGGGCGGTTCTCATGACTAAACAGTAAAAGCTGGGACCAACGGCAGTCATATAGTTAACCGATCATCACTCAGAAGCGCACAACAGCCGGAATTCTCCATTTTCTCTTCGAATCTACTTTCGACTTTCCAATCTCTCTTCGACCACATTATCCAAATGGGTAGCCAAAAGACAGTAACCAAAACCGCCACACGAAATTGCGTGGTAAAACTGAAACGGATTGTCACTCAAAAGCGTAAAACAAAAAGGTTAGTCTTGTCATTGAGGCATTAAAATTGTTCAATGAGATATCCGAATTGGAGATACGGAGGAAAGACGCGGTGTACTACACGGTTCACGTCTTGTACATATATATGTGGGATCATGTAATCGCGTGCACTTCCGCTCAGGTTTTAGAGACAATTTGAAAATGATTAGAAAACAATGGCATCTCAGCGACCTTTCACAGAAGTGATCCACATACATTTTGCATTGACGAAAAGTCCGATGGCAATCACGAGCATGACCCATGGAATCATAGCGAGGTATCTGGCGGATCAGATATTTACTGGTTTCATCAAGACGCAGATGGAAATGAAACCATTGGTAGAGGCGAGCAAATTGCAACCCGACCCCACGCGGTCACTTTGATCTGTGAGCCGAAAAGAAATCAGCTTGCAAACACATTTATTTTGTTCACATTGATCTAATCTACTTGCTACTNCCCCCCCCCCCCCCCCCCCCGAGGTGCCAGTCAGTTTCATGTAAGGGTATCGGTTTAGGGCCAACTCACACAGTGTTTATTTTCGTCATCTCCTGTCACTCGCAGGACGAGTGGTTCGTGTTAGCGTGATTGGCACACGCACACACGTGAACCCACAGGCTTATACTCTATCACCATCAGTCGGCTTCAAAGGCCTAATATGAATCGCACGAGCAGAAGAGAGGATGCAACACAAATCAACTCACCTCGGACATCGAAATGTGTCGCCAGATTAAAGCCCCGACTGTAGCTGTTCTCGAGAGTGCAGTCAATAGATGAAGTAAATCGGCTTTGAGACCCAAGGAGATTGGGCAACCCAAAAGACCGATGCAAGTTGGTATCACATGCCAGTGAGTAGTACCAGCAAACAGGGAACGAGCCACTGGGTCCTGTGCCAAGTAAATTAGAACAGATATCAGAATGGTAGGCTATCGAACTCCGTTAGAACATAACTTGGGCGGAAGCCAACAAGACTCAGTCAAACGTACCATTCGTGCGATTCGGGAGATCAAGCGAAGAACAGCTTGTAAACCTTGCTGTTCCTCTGGCTGAATTGCTCGAGGAAGGATTGCTGGGGCGGTCGCATGACTACTTGCCCAGGCACCGGAGTTGAGTAAACCTGTCCCCGTCCCCGGCAGTGTTTGCATATCCATGGTCGTATTCGATGCGGGAAGTCGACCAGAATGCAAATGTACCGAGCTCTGATACAGGTGCGGATAGAGTTGATTGGTCACAGATGGGAGAGTCATACGGTAGGAAGTTTTGGGTACTGGTTGAGACACAGGTTGTCGCATATGATCCAGATACTGTCGAAAGCTACCGAAAAAGTGATCCCAAGAGGTCAACGACGCTCCACGACCTACAAAGGAAAGGGACACCACGAACATAAGCCAAATCAATACTATAGGTTGTACTACGTAAATTGACTAATGTGATAGATTTACTTATTATTGTTTGCTTTCCCGGCTATCCCATAATGGTATGCTTGCTCAGTGCGCGTAATTGCTTTCCTACTTTGTCTAGAATTCGGCTTTTCAAAAGCCCATATTCTACCTTAGAGAGATCATATGTATCAATATCCTCTCTTCCCCATTACGACGGTCTCTAACGCTACATAATTCACGCAATTCGGAATGCTACCTTCAAAATTTTATCAAAAATTCGAAATCCACTGACTGCTCGTAGTATGCCCAATATGGTTTCGTCATCATTAACACAAACTCCGTTCCTTCCAGTGGGCTCTTGTTTTACCCCACCAATTTTGATGGCGATAGATCAGTAATCCGTCACACGTGTAAAGGTTTCCCTCATTATCCGCTACACTGGTAGGAAGTGAGAATGCTTGATACTTCCGCTTTCCAATAACCTACAAACTACAAATAATAACGGGAAAAACGGCTTATCCCTGATTCCAAAACAACCAAACAGAGATGTAAAAGCTACACATACCGTGGCTGTGGTAGTGGTCACCGCCTCGATTGGGCACCTTGGACGCTTGAACCAATCCAAAGGGTGCAGGATTCGATGAACTGGACACCGGCCCCCAGGGGATTGCAGTTTTCACTACCAGCCCACTGCCTTGCGGATCAGACTTCGGCTAGTCGAAGGCCTAGGTTGTGAATTCCCCAAGAAAATTAGCCTGCTTTGGCCTTGGCAACATAGTAATAGTATCGCACCCTCAACTAATTAATTATAGAGCTTTCTCTTTTTATAAAGATTTTTGTCGTTCTTTTGCAAGGCATGAACCTATGTATTTCTCATTTCACTAAACCCGGCAAGCCTTTCTCCAGAATGGTTCAACCACGCCTGTTATCGCGCTGTTCGTAAAAAGAAATCAGCGTTCCGCCGCTGGCGTCAGTCACCTTCCCCCAGCTCCCACCGCTGGTTCTTGTTAGCACGTAACAAATGTACAACCATCATACAGAAGGCTAAAGAGCACTTTATTGAGCGCAAAGCAGCACAATTGGCGACCGCTCCGTCCGTTCTGATCACTTGTGTTTCACTAACTCCCCACCCATTGTTAAACCATCTGGTGATTTAGCATCCGATCCGTTGGAAAAAGCAGACATGGTTGCTTCCCATTTCGCTTCCAATTCTACGCTCTTCTAATCATCCATCCAACCCTACACACATCGCTCATTTCCAGCAGAAAAATACGTCAGATCCTCTTGTCGCCGGACCAACACAAGCCACCTGGACCCGACGGGATTCCTCCCATTGTCTTCAAATTGTGCACCCCAGAACTGGCTTCCCTTCTACGTCGCTTATTCCGTCTATCTCTAGATTCCGAGATATTCCCAACCGCATGGAGAATATCAGAAATATTTCCCATCCCCAAACGCGACGACTACTCTGACCCAAACAACTACTGCCTTATCTCTCTCTCTCTCACACCAATCACTTCGAAGATTATAGAATCAGTTGTTGCTGATCAACTCCGCCACCACCTGAAGCAAGACAATATGCTTAGCGACCGCCAGTACGGTTTCCGATCACATCGATCTACCGGTGATCTTCTGGCGCTCATTCCGCATACATGGTCAGCGGCACTCGACAACCAAGGGGAAACACATGCGGTGTCATTGCATATATCGAAAGCTTTCGATCGTGTCTGGCACGCTGGTTTGCTGGCTAAACTACCCAAGTTTGGCTTTCCTTCGGAACTTGTGTCCTGGACAGCAAGCTACCTCAAGGACCGCAGCATCTCCGTCAGAGTAGATGGAACCATGTCTCGTTCCGTGTCTGTGAATGCTGGTGTTCCCCAAGTTTCTGACATTTATTGATCACCTTCTTTCTTCAACTTCAAATCCTATTCACGCCTTTGCCGATAACGCTACTCTAAACTCTTCTCTGTCCTATTCCTCTTCGCGCATCGCTAACTCCAGCATCACTGACGACCGCTCCTCCCTTAGTTTCTCCCTAAATTCTGATCTGGGCCTTATCTCTGATTGGGGCTGTAGCAGCCGTGTTCTGATTGATGACAGTAAAGCTTCCCTTATGTCCATTTCTTTTAAACAAGCATTTTCTCCCCTTCCTTGAAGTTCAACTCGAACACTGTTCGTTCCACAGAATCATGCAAACTATTGGGTCTTTCTTTATCTTCTTCTCTTTTATAGTCACCTTATATTTGTCTGCTTGTTTCCCGCGATGCGCGCAAAATTGGTTTCTTCTTCCGCGCCAGACGTTTCTTCACCCCCATTCACCTCCTCTCGCTTTACAAAGCTCAGATTCACCCTACACTTGAATACTGCGGTCATGTGTGGAGTGGAGCTTCTTCTATCTCTCTCTTCTTGATCGGGTTCAAAGTAAGGCCATCCGTCTCATCAACGATCCGTCCCTAACATCCAACTTGCAGTCATTAGCTCACTGTCGGGCAGTCGCTTCTTTATTCTTGTTCTATCGGTACTACTTTGGATTTTTCTCTGATGCACTTTCCGCTTTTGTCCCTCTCCCACTTGCTCTTCGTCGTGGATCCCGCACACAAGCGGCTAGCCACCCATTTCAAGTGATTATTCCCAGATGTCGCATCTCCAACTTTCAATCATATTTTTCCCAAGACCAGCACAATTGTGGAACACTCTTCCCCTTTCGGTCTTCTCTCCAACGTACAACATCCATGTTTTAAAACGCAGAATTAANCCACTTACAGTATATCTTCGGATCATGGGGTTTACCCCTTTTACTGTATTCAATTTCGTGTAATAAAAAAAGTTCGATTATAAACGCATTATTAATCAAGACAATCCCTTGCAAGTTTCTTAACCCAGGCATAACTCAATCCGCTTTCTTTTATTGCATACATTGTGTGTGATGAACGGCAAACGGGGTGAACCCCATAACTACACCCCATACTACTTG
>UZAN01043426.1:3687-21204 GCA_900618425.1 Echinostoma caproni
TGACAGAGTGTGCGGACATTGAACGCGACTAAGTGAAAAGGGAATTTCGGCTTGAAAAATCGTGTAAATCCTGATTGTTTGGACATGGTAAAACGCTGAGTGATATTCGATGGGTCTTGTAAACAGCAGGTATAGAGTATTATTCGGGATTGAGAGGAAGAACTAGAACTAGCTCACACCGACGAAGGGGTTTTTCTTTGGGAACCCTAACCGGAGCCGTCGACTCAAAAGTCTGACCCACAAGGCAGTGCGACGTAAATCCAACGCGGGAGCGTGAACGAAGCACCCGTGTGGGAGCTTCTGGAAACCTTTCACGCAAGGCCTTTTAATTTCGATTATTTGTGTTGTTCGTTGGTGCCTTGATTATCGGTCCGCTTTTCGGGATCAGCCCTTAGCCTCATGCACCCAATGAGACAAGCGGAACGTGGACGGGACAGCACCTTATTGGCTGGGGGCTGCCCAGCTTGGGCGGGCGGTAGATGTCCAATGAAGTGCGAAGACTTCTCCCACCGTCGAGAGGAAGCTCCAGGTACCCCACTCCTACGTCCATCTAGCGAGGGTTTTCGACCGGTAAACTACCCCTCCCCGTATTTATTTGCTGGAGTGGCCTCTCCAGGGGCGGATGTGGATAGAAATGGAAGCCAGGAGGTGCCCAAGCAGCTGGCCTTTTTAGTAGGTAAGATGATGTCGTGCTTAGTCGTTGCTCCTTCCAGAGTACGTTTACTCACTGCCAGGCACAGGTTACGTGACTGATCGTGTACCTAAACTGACGAACTGGATGAGTTGGTTGGTTGGCGAATGAAGGAGGTCTTCTAATTATGGTGAATAGATTTGGCTTGATGGCAGAGCCACATGACGCTTAGCTCGCATCGAGTACAGTGGATAATCCCTGTTTGGACCTATCTCACCGCAACGAGTGAGTTACAACAGGATCTGAATGTATTTTATCTTTGTTGCTTGAGCTTCAAACGAGGATGAACCAAAGCAACGGCAGCTGATCGTGGTCGATTGAGTAAGAAATGCAATTAGATGGATCGATAAGCCGCTAACCGTGCTCAGGCGTACATCTGCACGTGAACCTTTGATTAGGTTGGTTTGGCCTGGGCCCCAGATTGTTTGTGGACAAAATTCCACTGAGTTCTTGATTGCCTTTATTTATACAGCTTGATTTGGTTCCAGTGCACATTATCGAGCATTCAATGGTCCGTTTAACAAAGAGCTTAACATTAGCATTCAAATGCCCGGAAAGGAGTAGCAATGTTTTCATTGCATAGTGAAACCAAATCCGCTCAGATATAATTTACCGAAATTTTATTGTTTTACAGTGATACCCAGATTATTTGCTCGGTTCTACTTGTCAGGTTGATGGTGATCCCTTGATATCCATTCAGCTTTTTCTTTTAATGCCAACATTTTAGTAATAACTACAGTCGCATTGCCTGAAACAAAGCTCGGATGCGTTCCCTAAAATTAGCTACGCTTTCGAAGCTTTCACTAAAAACACAAGACAACGGCTTGTTTGTTATCTAAGCAAAAAAAGGTTGAACAGTTATCTTACTTTCCACACTTCATATAAACCTCGTAGTAGTGGTAACAATCAGAAAGAATCCCGTTTTGTGAAATGCGCATTTGGGTCTGAACGTCAAGCACGGTTACCCGGACCGCTATGGTTCACCGAGATGAAAATCTTGTGATGTGTAGAAATAGCATTCATTACGTCAACTCCAAACAAAACTGGCACTAATAAGAAACGCTAAATAGGTAATAAAGGACCGCCATCAACCTGATAAACATAATCTGAGGATCACTGTAAAACACCTAATTTTCGCTAGTTCACCTGATAGCCAATCTCAACAAAGCTGCCGGTAACCAGTACGGTATAAGCGGTCGCTGAACACCGTCTTTCTAAGTGAAGCTCTCAACGACTGAACATTGACTGTTAGCCAAAGAAGTAACTTCTGTCAAAAACGATGGATTCTGGTATGCGACGGCAGTGGTGGCCGAGTGGTAGCGTCACTAAATTATGGACTCGGGGGACGTGTGTTTGAATCCCACCACCACCGTCTGACTTAAGCCATTCTGTGCTGTATTGGGCACTTCCTCCTTTCTGAAAACTGTATCATCTTAACTTCCGTAGAAGGAAGTAAAATTTAAAAAAATAATGATTTTCGTCGATCGCTGCTGCTTTGTTGAATACTGGTGCAACCGTTTCTTTGAGTGGCACATATGTCAGCCACATTGTGCGCATTTGGTGGAGAAATCGAACAAGCAATGTTGAGGTTAGGGACAGAGAGTTAGGTCACCGCGGTAGCCCACTAAAGTAAGTGATCGGCTCCCGTAGATTACGTTGATTGGGGCACGTGTTATACATGTCACAAACAAGGGCGATCGGCCATCCACTTAATGTCCTTGTAACCTTAGTCTTCATGAATTCGCTGTTTTCACTCTGATACTGATTTGAACATTCCAATCTTCCTTTTGCTCCATCCAAATGAACAGTCAAAGAACATTAACCACACTCACCGCATGAAGGTGTATGGTTAATGGTTGGGGAAACTGAACTGAAATAAATTGACCCGCAGCATTGAAAAGGCTGAAATAAACACCCGTTACTTCATGTGCAGTGTTGGCACCTTACCTGTTTCATACGGGTTAGTAAATATATCACTTCTTTGTTTAATCTGACTAATTTTAGGCGGTTTTCTCTAGTGCAGAATTAATTACTGTCTCATATTTTTAACTTCCTGGATTTGCTGCACCTGACTAAAGTGTTTCGTACCAGATGTTTGATTTATATTCTCTTCAGAGCTTGATGGTTATCAGTAGCTCGAAATGAAATGGTAAGTGACTCTGTTCAAATCATTAATTGCTGCGGACCAGTAATCGGAGTATTTGAATCACCCAAAATGTCTTGCAAACCGACTTTACTTTCAAACAACTTTGTCCTGTGTGCGGACACGTAAATCCATGTCGATGCTCATGAAGTACCGAGAGTCATCACGAGATGATGCACACATCGCGATGTTTCTGCAGACATTCGCGGTCTTTTGCTGGGGAGAGATCACTTGTCAGGCGAAAAACCGTCCGCGATCGCTTACTAAATTGGAGCATTNCCCGCCACTTTCTCTTTCACTACCTAAGTGACTGTTCTCTCGTCCACTTTCCTTAGACGGACTCGATAGTCCAAAGCTCTTCTAACCATGGATTTAAGGTATTTTGTGGCTGCTGAAGCTGCCAGTTATACAGATGACGGAATTATTGAGCAGCAAATACTTTCCTCCGCCGGTTTTATTGTTTTGACGCAGGCAATATACTTGTTCACAGGCAGATTATATGCATGCTTTTCGTCGGGGCTATTCCGAAATACTACTACTCGCTATAAGCTTCCACTGACGCGCGAATCCTAAACGCCCCACGTTAACGATCCATTGTGTCGGAATATATCGAATATCAAAGGATCCGTAGCACACAGTATTTGCATATCGATTTCCTCAAGTGATTAGTGAAACTTTGCATTGTATGTGTTTGTCAACAGCGTTGATCGGGCTCACATCATACAGCTGCAACACCGTCATGTGAGTGCGCTCTGAGACAACTATTATTAAATGGATAGAGTAAATCGATTGGCAATCGAGTAAGAATTCTGTAAGATACCGATAATTCACCGTAACATATTTAAGCTCACTCACGCTGCAAGCCAACATACATTTTGCATTACCATTTATTTTTTGTGTGCCCCATGTCTGTGATGGGGCAGCAGTCCTTTTGTTTAATGTGATGAAACGATAAAAATAGATTTCCGTGTGCATGTGGCTTTCGTAGTTAGAGGTGAGATTTGTTAACACACCTGGGCAGGACAGGACGGGTTATGGAGCTTACAATTCGAGTCAGTTCAGGTTCTTACATCCAAAGAACACGAGTGTCCTGCGATAGTTCGACAGTTTGTTGTTCGGTCGTTAGTGGTCCAACAGAGTACGGGGGCTAATCTGGTTCATTGTCAGTGAAAACAGCACCGGCTGATAAGTCACAAATCAAACCAGGAAATCTGAGTCCCCTAAAGCAGAAAAAGTGGTGAAACTGCAAACATTTGATGGTTAATAAGCAAGTAAGGTTGAGATTTATGGATGAGGCCAATTCAGAAAACGTAGAGGTAAGTAACGATAAAGTTAAGGAAAAAGAAATAAATACATAAAGCTAATAAATAGGACAGAGGGAGGAAAGAGGGATGGGAGGGTTTAAGGAAGGGATGCAATAGGAAAATCAGCCACCAAGGACTGACCTGCTCTTCATTTGGACCTAATCAGGGAAGGCTATGTCCACCACCTCACCAAGCCTTACCTCAAATTGATCAACCGTCCATGCTGAGAATACCCCATTCCAAACACTGACCATTCTGTGAGAGAAGTTGGTTGATATTTCCCTCTGTATCACAGGAGGCTTTAGCAGTTTGAACTGATGGCCTCTTAGGGTTTAGTTATCCCTCAGGAAAAAACTTATGTGCTTAGATATGATGGACCCTTCAATTTCTTTAAGATCCTGACCAGGTCTCCTCTCATTCTACGAGAAAGGTATGAAACCTTCAGTGCTCTGCCCTGCTGCGAGTGCAAAAAGCACCCTGAAGGCATGGAACATCCGGGTAAATTGTCTCTGGATATTTTCTGGAACCTTCCTTACCCTCACAGGTCTCGGCACCCGTGTCTGGATGCAATATTCCTGGTGGTTTGTACCAGTGCTTTGCAAAGCAGCAGTAGAACTGCTGGGTCAATAGATGCCGCCGGTGTACTTAACAGAAATATCTCATTTGAGGCCTTGGCAACGGCTATTTGGCACTGCTTAGTAGACTGGGGAAAGCCGTGCATGATTACACTGGAGTCCCTTGCTTCATCCGTGTTTGCCACTGCCGTGGATACCGGACGGTTTTTAACCTTAGCCTCTGCTGGGAATCCTCCAAAGAGTGTCTATTTTCACTTAGCACAGTTCAGTGGTAGGAATCACTCCTCTTTTCATTTCAGCGCATCATCTAGGTTACGCGGAATTTCATTTTTGAAGGAATCCCCGACCTGAGCATAATGGAGGATTTGATTCAATTTCAAAGAGGGTATTCATCGTATATACAGCAAATGAAGCGTGAAATGAAAAGCTAGGAAGTACTGGACAGCTGTTTCGACCTGGTTGGGTCTCATCAGAAGTGCGAACTCATCGACCCAACTGGGAATCGAACCTGGGACCTCACAGGCAGAATACAAGCATGCTACCCGGTTGGGTCGATGGATTCGCACTGCTGCTCAAACCAAACCAGGTCGAAGCAGCTGTACAGTGCCTCCTAGCTTTTCAGTTCACGTTTCATTTTCTGCAGCCACTAGGAATTTCCTCCTTGAAGTCCCCGACCATTAAATGTCATCGACAAACAGGAAGGCAGGGTGTTCTGTCCTCTTTGCCAAATCTTCGATATAATTGAGGAAAAGTAAGAGTTCCAGCAAGGCTCTTGCCGAACACCGCTATAAGCTGCTCCCTCTACTCTAACAGCCTACTAGATATTCCGTTGTCCAACTTGCAATCCGCTCCAATTTCCAGAGGACCTTTATTTATCCGATCAATAGTCTGTGGTCTACCGAGTCTAAAGTCTTCTGAAAGTTCAGGAAGCAGACTTGCACTCACACTCCACGGTCCAGTCCTTGGGTTACCTCGTCCAGGACAGAATCTTCTCTGAACAAAACCGTGGTGATTGAGTGATATCAGGCCCTGACGCAACAGATGTTCTGCAATCGGATTCTTGAGAATCTTTTCTATTAGCTTCATTAAGACTAGTAACAAGCTGACCGGGTGGCAGGTTTTACAAAATCGTGAGAGCCTCCCTTGTGTACCGGCGCCACTTCTGACACCTTTCAGTTTGTTTGTAGCTGGGCAAGGATCAGGAGCAAGTTGTATTGTTAGGCCAAGGGGTAGGTCAGAAGTGCTGTTAGTGGCTTCAGGATGACTAGGTTGATACCGTCTATTTGTATTTTTAATTCCTCCATCCACAATACGGGGGTTTGCAGATGGCCGTCCACTGATTGTCCCAACGCCTTTGACGGACACTTTCTTGAAGAAGCGACTAAATGCTTCTGAATTGCTAAATCGGACAGGATTTGGTAGCCACGATCATCCTTAAGGACACTAATCATTGCTCTCAGCATGGAATTAGATTGCACTCAGTGGATGAATGCCTTGAGACATTGCTTCACCTTCTTCACCGATTGGAATTCGTAGAGCATATCAGCCGGCCATCTTCGTGGTGTCTGTCCTGTCCCTGAGGTACAACAGCTACCTCAGATGACTATTAACCCCCTGAGAAACTGCATGCACGCTAGGCTTTTATCTAATTAAGCCTAAGGGAACCTCAGGGTGTTTACTATTTCTATGGCTCCTTCATCGGGGTGCAAACTCAGAAGTTAACACCAACAGGTTACTCTCTGTTTCGATGGAGTCCACCCCCCTCTCCAATACAACTCGGAAGCCCTTGCAAAGAGCCAGATTGGTTCGATCCTATCGGAGTATCTACTCCATTTATTGAACAGGCGGTGGCGTCGTCCCTCAACCAAAAGCACAGGATTGCATAGTCACTTTTATCTGTGGAGGAAAATAATCTCCGAGTCAGCCACTTAATTGAGGAACGTTTTGAGCACAATGTGTAGTAACCATGGGTTTTGCCTACTTAGAAAATACGTATGTTGGCGAACGTGCTGCGCCAGAGTATGGTCCAAGATAAATTGCATCAATATGTGACCGGAACTACGGGATGGTGCCCGAGAAATCTCGCAGTTTGCCTCCGGTTCATTGAAGCTCCTCCCTATGACTAACACGTCGAATTCATTTCATAATTGGTTTATGTGCTTGACCAGCTGCTCATCGTCTACTGAACAGTCAGCAGACCTACGATTTAGGCAACTCACTGCTAGATTTTTAGATGAAAAATGCAGGATATATTCAACAGCTGGGATACCGGGCCTGTTGAATGAGGCAGCATCTTCAGATTGGAACTGTTTGTTGACTAAAAATACGGTTGCTTCCGCTACGCGCTGATCGCTCCTATCTGTTCTTAAGCAGTTATCGGTCTGGAGTCGCAATGACCTTATGTTGTCACTTGGTCTAAGCCATGTATCCTTGATTCCTACAGGTCGGAGTGCCTGCACTCCAAACTTGACTTATCCCATTTGTCTTTGAGATTTTAGGCGTTTGTGCTTAACACTCATAGAACAGACCTTCCTGAATTTCGGCCCCTGAGGGGGACAAAAAGAGAATAATACGCGGACTCTAGTCCCGAGTACACCATCCGTTGGGCTCATATTTTAAGGTAGAAGTTTTCCAGGTGATACATTTTGTGTACCAAGTGGCTGTGAACCCACAGGTTTAACGTGCCACTGGATTTTGCGTGTGATTGATTCCTTTTAGGAGCGGAAATTCTAACTAGCTTTCGTACTCGTGCATTGGATACCAGTGTCATTCGTGAGGATGACGATAACTTTTCCCTGCATGTTCCTGTACTATGGGTTTGGATCAAACGATACTGGTCCGTTGGTTTCCGCGCAAAGTCTGACAGCCGCAGCGTGGAACGTGTCTCTATACCTGGGATTACTGAACCCAAACTGATTAGTCTGGCCTTATTACTATTTGCAGACCATGTTATAGGCACTGTATCTTTCTGACTGATATATGAAATGGTGAGTCTTTCTACGATCGTACTTCAACCGAATCGCAATTGAGCGATGCATAGCCAAAATCGATACGAATCTCAAAGTAAAACACGATCGATTCGCAACGTTCTATGGCACCAAAATGACAAAACGTTATCAAATGTACAAAAATTGCGATCTTCAAATGCACGGCCAAAAAGCATTCAAGAGATCGAGAACCAAGTACGAGTATTTGCGACGGGAGCGGGCAAGTCAATTACGAGATCTGTCCCCGCCAAACTGAAATGTGGCGGGTATCGAGTCAATAGGAAACAACTGTGTGTGTGTGTGTGTGTGTGTGTGTGTGTGTGTGTGTGTGTGTGTGTNGTGTGCAAAAAAACATCCACAATCGAGCAAGGCACGAGATCAGCAACATTTGTGGGATTTAGATGGCTGCTATTTTTCTTCTACCGGACGAGGCAATTAGGTTTTGTTTAGAATTTTTCACCAATTTCGTTTATATGGATGCAGTGTGAGAACGAATCACATCACCCGCGTAGCGTACCGTGAGGGTTAAAGAAAGCAGAACCAATTTCTGATAACCGTATTCCTCAACTAACTGTTACAGTGCTTTTCAGTAACCAGTTTAGAAAGTCGAGCGTTGTTGCATACATGTAGGTTCTTTCGAATGAGCCTCACTTCTTACCTATAGGCACAATTTTCGGTAGTTGATTTGTCGTGAAACGTGAGCTAATCTAATTGAAGGAACATCATCGAGGGACATGGACCTAAATAATTGGTTCCTCAGATAACTGCAAGCGGTTAATCAACGTTAATACTAGAACAGCAGCGATGTGTGAAACCTCCAGCAACTGCCAAATAACTCTTCGGACCACTTTTGGAATTGGCGGGTTGCATACCTCCACGACAGTATCTCGGCCATACAATCCAACGGAGATACTCTTGCACCTATCAAATGAGACCAAATATTACCCCTGTATATGGATAACAGTCTGAAATAATCACCAATAAGTAAAAGAATTGCTTGAATAAATTCACAATTGTGTGTACGATGCAAACTTTTAGAATGCATTAGTTGATAGAGTCCGTTTTTAAGCGTTAGACAAGCTTTCTACAGATTTGGTGCGCATTTTCCTACTTGAGACATAACCAAGTAGACAAACCGGAATGAGTCGATTGTGCATATGACAAGCACTAAGGTAATCATTAAAGTGCAGTCAATAAAACATTACGAAGCTGACAGAGAAAAAATTGTCTAGGGGGTTGGTGATAACCAATGAGAGAGAATAAGATGTTTGTGAAGTGCGTACCACTGGCACCTCTGAGTGAATAGAAAAGAATTATTACGCAATACAGGGATGAAATCCAGCTGACCGAACCCAAAATCACTTTGGCAATACTAGTTTTAATCGCATCCGGTCAAAAGTTTGACTCGTTGAGAGCGTTCGGAGTTGTGTAAATACACGTTAGTATCCGATACTGCGGTTTAATTTCAGAGGAGAAAATATTCTTTCTGTAGTACGCATACCGGGATCTGTGAATTCAGTGCCTCAAATATGTTTGGTGTGTATATACACTTGGTGCGGATAATTCGATAGTTCACTGTATTCAGGGCATATCGTAGGTTTGTGTTTTAGGCGTACCCGTCTCCTTGGATCACTGGAAATTGAAATAGTTATCAAACGAGAAAAGAGCCTTCCAAGCGGGTCAAAACGTCGTCAAGCGAAAATTGTTGTTTTTTGGTTTTCTCTCGTTGTGGCTAATCCAAAACATTCCTATAAGGATCTAATAGTTATCAGGCCCAACTGTTCAAAATGTATAAAATGACTTCAAGTTAGAAAGGTAAACGGTTTATTCCATGAATGATATGTAAAAATAAACTTTATACAGCATAGACTTTGTGTGTATTCCTTTCAACGAAGATCCTTATTTCTTGTTGGGTTGGGTTTTATTATGAATTTATTGTACAAAGGTGAGTAATGAATACGTGGAAGATAGCTAGGGTCCTTCAAAGTCACCCAAAATTCAAAATGTTTCTGATCATTCAGATTCGATGGGTCTGTGTTTCAATGACATAAGACCAATCCATTATTCCTGTAAATTTAGTTGATTGATTCTTTTTATAGGTTAGAAAATATCGTCTCATAGCAACTATGTAACAAGATTAGCATTGTGCGTAGCATCCCTTGCCGAACAAATGGACATTCTGTCTAAAATATCTCCGACACCTTCCATATTTTTAGCTTATCTTATTCCTATGCAACTACCTCGTCTCCAATTATGGCAAAACTTAAATGGGTTTTGTTCAAATTGCGCGCAATATCGGAACAAGAGGAATTTAAGTCAGATTTCGGCAAAGTAGAAGTTCGACTCACTTTCGATCGCAGAGTTTGCTTGTTTCTAGTCGCCGATTACACGAAAGTTCTGTTCAGATTGTCTGTGCTTATTTCTTAGTCGGTTGACCTAAGTACCTTTTTTCCATGCAAATAATTGGTGTAATGATCAACAAAAGGCACTAGACAGCTGCTTTGACCTGATTAGTATTCATCCTTAGTTGTGTGTACTATTTATGAGTCTCTGAACGGGAAAACTCTTCGATATCAGGTCTATGTAGTGTTCGCATATTTGATTTGAATTCAAAACAAGCGGTTCGATCATCTTAGTGGAATTAGAACTTGCATACAAAACAGACGCGGAAAGGTGCGTAGGCTAACCACAGAGACTGCTGTTCGCGTACCAGACTCGATGACTCATCTGTATGTATGACTGTTCTCCGCTGAATTACCAAGGCGTCTATAAAATGTATGGAAGGGTGCCGAATTCCTGCAAAATAATTGAGCATCAAAATATTGATCCCTTTTAAATGGGCGTGGTCGTTGCACTTATTTTTTGTCCATTCAATGATCATTTACCTACCTTTTTCGATGAACCAAAAGATAGTGGGACAGATCAGAGCTCGGGAGTTCATGGTTCATGGTTTTACAAACCGAAATAAATTGGGCAGCTAGTTCAATACGTTTTCAAAATTTTTATTTGTTTCCTTTACAAGGAATAGACAATATTTTAAGATGCGGAGTTGAAACAATCGGTGTCACTGAAAAATTGAGAATCACACCATTTTTTAAAAAGAGTTTAAATGTCTTTTTACTTCCTTTTTCTATTTATTGAATATAAAAATTTACAGTCAACTTTCAGGAAGGGGGATGCGGCCATAAAAAGACTGCTTGGGGAAAATACAGATATAGGGAAGACGGGCGGCGTTGGAGCAGTTTTGAACCCGGGACACCCAGGTCATTAATTTGTGACCTAACCACTTGTCCACCACCGCCCCAAATACAGTATGTGATCGAATAGAGACACCGAACCAGTATTCTCTTAGGATTTTTCTATCTGCCTCCGGATGTAGTTTATTTAAAACTTACGGAACCAGCACTTCACAGTGGAACACAAGTACTTTGTTAAATTGTAATTCTCCAGTCTACACAGGAATACCATGTGTTGAAAATTTCGAGGAATACTAACTTTTTGAAGGTAAACTGTATCATATCGTTTAAATAGAACATGATTGAATAAATAAGTAATTTGGAGCTCTGTTCTGATTCAGTTTTGTTCCTGGGATAGGTAAGCTTCATCTATACCTGTATCGAAGGCATATCCAATCAGATTTACAATATGCATGTGAAATTGGTGTCACCGTTAAAGGATACTTACCGGACCGGTTTTTGAAGTTCCGATGCTTCAATGTACTCACTTCGTTCTAGTTTGTTTGTCAGATTTCAAACCCCTAAACCTTCCAAATGGCGCATGAAACACAAAAAATATGAGGATAGAACCATCACATTAGCATTTTCCCTATCATTGGGGTTGTTATTTTTCATCAATTTCAACCAGAAACACGTATACATTTGTCACTAGTTTAGCTGCAGGTTTTTGGAACCGATCTTGAAAAGTTCATTTTGTTCCCGATTTTGGTTAATCGGATCGGATTTCGGGAGTTGTAGTTTATAATCGACCAAGTCGGATATCCATTTGGATTACGATACGAATTCTCATCCTTGTGCTGCTGTTTTCACACTGTGCTCAAAGATTCAAGTCATAACAATATTTCTACAAGTCTACAAACTGTTTTATTACGTCTCCAGGAGATATTGGATCCCTTTCCATTCGATAACAACGCCCTTCTGCACCGGATAAACATATTGCACTCACTTTAATACGAGAAAATTCACAGTATGAGCAGAATTGTAATTGATCATCAACTTCTCATACTCTTAATCAGCATTTCACACACATTAAATAGTTTGGAAGAATGCCATATTTAGACTGTTGTGACACGCAATTGACTAACACCTTCATCGCATGTGTCCATGGTTTGATTGTTTGACTGACCAATGTTACCACGTACGAACGAGCGCAAGTGTAATGATAGTAGTAGTAGTAGTAGTAGTAGTAGTAGTAGTAGTGGTAGTAGTAGTAGTAGAATTTAGGATCAGCTATCACGGATTGGATTACGGAAGCACTAGACCGCAATGGCACGAGCTCACAATATCCCACGTGAACGAGATGCGAGGAAAAGACCACAAGACTGGCAACTTGTGTTTAGTTTACTGGAAGAAATGAAAGCGATTAAATAATATGTGCAAAAGAAGGTCATTGGTTATCTAAGCTTCCACCAATCATATTGCAGTATTGTTTGAATAATTCTGCTTCTGTCTGTACTGTCTCGGATTGGCTGGCACGATCCACCAATGGCGTGTAGCCACAAGCCGTGACGCGTACGCGTCACCTTTCAAAATCGATTGATCGCAAGCGTCCAGAAACTGTAACGCGTCGCTCCAGCGTAGGCGTCATCACGTAGACATGGATCACCACAGCAAGCCATGTGGAATTACTCTACTACATGATCGACTTGCCTCACTCAATCCGATTTATGCATTGAACGAATAGCAGCTTGACGGCATTCCGATGTTTGCTGATTCCCTAGTTGGGGCAATCACCTCCATTGTAAACGAATCTCTTAACACTTCTACTATTCCCGACTGTTGGAAGCCGTTCACAATCATACCAACCCCAAAACATCCGAAACTTCTATCCTCTCCAGACGTTTTCATCACATAGCATTTAAATCTTCAGCTCTTAAATTGACTTAAAAGGCTACCCTTAAACGCCTTCAACAGTCTATATACAAACCCAGTGATCCGTTTGCTTACAGTCTGCTTACAAGCCTAATAGATCCACCCTGGACGCAGTCTCCACCCTCATTCATTTCATCACTAAATCTTTGAACAGCTCTGTTCAATTTGTTCGATGTGTTCTTCTGGACTGCTCTTCTGCATTCGATTCCATTCCTAGATCTAAGTTGTTACAAAAACTGGAATCGTCTGAATACCCCAAGCAGTTGTTAGCTTGGCTATCCAACTATTTTACTGATAGAGTACAAACCACTGGATTGGGGAAGTCTTAATTTAAACCGTTAGTCAACAACCTCGGGGTTCTTTGTGGAGCGGTGCTATCCACGTACTTAATTTCCACTTATATTCGCGATACTCCCTGTGTTTCTCCCGCACGTATTTTGAAATATGCAGATGATGTCGTGCTGTGTCAATTCATTCCTTCTCACTTCGATCTAAGCTCCTTCACCGATAATCTTGAACAAATTCAGTCATCCTCCTCCTTATCGGGACTGACCCTCAACCCCAGTAAATGTGTTGAGTGTTTATATGGTTTTGCTCGCTCTCCATATCCGACAGACTCCATATTGATCAATAACAATCCTTTATCCAGGGTGAACTCTGTCAAGTGTATTGCTGTAACCATAGATAGCAATCTTCATGGGTCTATCCACATCGACAAATGCATTGGTAAACTGTGGTGCCTAGCATTTCAAATTCGAAAGCTCAGGCAGTTTTGCGCATCCCAGTCAGTTATTTCTACCTTTACTTATCAGTGTGTTTTCCCCATCGTACTCTACCGTTCCCCAGTTATTTTCCTGGTTTACTCAGACAGGATTTAAAAGTCTTACGCCGCGCTCTAACCATTATTAGTCGTGTCTCTTTTATTCCGGTGAATGAGTTAACTATAAAGCTTTCAGAGTATCGCGTAACTTCCTGTGTGAAATTTGCCGAGAGGATCCTCACGGATCCTGACCACCTATTGCATGCAGAACTGACACGTTGTCGTTCTCATCATTCAACACGCTCCCAATTCCGTCAAATTGCATCTCGAATTAATGCATACCGCAATTAACCTATACCTTATCTTGCTAGTGTATGCAAAAACAAAGAGCGNCATGAAATATCCTCATTTCTGTAAAACAATTTTCTCACATTTTGTTATGCTCTTTGTGACGGTTAGCGTGTATGATTCTTTAACTGAAATGTGAGCTCCGGTGCTTGCAAAAGTTATACACAATACAAAATGTAGTATCTACCTCTATTAAAGTTCCCGCGGGAACAATAATACTTACATATGAGGCTCAACGGACTGCATGCATGCATGACTATCAAAACCGCTTCGGCTACACACGTCCGGTGGTTCCAGTGTTGTAAAACTTTCAATAGTCTGTGCCCATGAAGAAATTGTCTGATGAATAACTTTCACTTTGTTCTATGCCTACAACTCCGTCTGTTAGCGTGATCATTCCGCTTTCATATGACTCATGAGTGTGGGTGGAGGCATCGAATGGTTTCCAGTAGCCTGACTACGATTTTGCTTGAACGTGCCCATCACATGTGAAATGACATGGCACGGTATAAATCCACGTAGCCGTGAATGCTTGTTGTTGTGTTTGTCGTGGTTGTAGTTCAGTCATCCCACTTGAACAATCGTCTTCGAGAAAGAGAAAAACAAAAACAGTTCGACTATCAACATGTGACCTGTAGGACATTCAGGTCACTCAATGCATTTCACAATTAACCGTATCTGTTTGGTTGCGGGTACAATTTTACAGCAGGGAAAAGGTTAAAACAGGAAATGGATGGATTGCAGAAACAAAGTATGCAATCAGCTGAGATAGATTCAAAAAAGTAATGTAAAGAAGATAACAGAGAATGAAAACATATATATGTTATTTTCGTGTTTCAGGGTTACACAATAAGATACAAGATGCATACTAAGAAATCAGGCCGGTACACAGAAGCCAGATAGAGTGTAATTTGTCGTTTAAAGCCCTTCAATAACAGAATGCACTGAACAATGAAGCAACTTTGAACAACTATAGGGTGTGCTGGGGAATGGTTATGAAGAATTTAATAAAGAAGTATTTCGATGGAGTATCACAAACTTAGAGTTGATTGAAGCGTTTCACATAGATAGAGCTCAAAATGATGGCCGATAGGACTGAGCCTCCAAGGATGGCACCAAACACGATCAAGACGATTGCACCGACGCTCACTGTGAAGAAAAGCAAGAGGAAATAATACCCAGATTATTCGGAGTTGATGAGAGAGGGCTATTCAAATATGTGTAGTAGTGAACTAGATATTTGCAAATATATGATCAAAACCCTAGATGAAAGAATCGTTATCTGTTCGCATTACACTTATCATGAGTGCATTGTCATCTACATTAGCACTACGCAGTCATTTGTATTATCGAGAGTTGAGCAAACTCCCTTTTAGCTTAAGAAGATAATAATTGGACCCTTGGACAGTATGACCTCATCGGTGGCACGCTGGAAATCACAGCTTTTTCGTCAAACAGCATCTGGTTAAAATGAAGCATTGTGTCATGTAGACAGATGCAGTTAATATTCTGCATAAATAATACTGGGTTACATTATGCATACTTGTTTACGAATCCTCTGTTCACGTAAATTATCGTTTTTGATTGTGACCTTGAGTGTATACTCTGAAAGAACGGATTCTCCATGTGAAACTGAGGCACTGTGCTGGCGCTGAGGAGCACCGTGAGTCAAACCGATTTGCGTGCCCATGAATGAAACCTCTGGTTCTCTTCATCAATGAAGTGAAAAATGCCCCAGGTACTGAATAAAACTCACAAAAACTGAAATATTGTTTTTGAACCTTGTCTTGGGAATTCGAACCACTAAGTTTCTCACAAAATACTCTGTGTTCAAAAAAAGGGAACAGCTTGGCTTGGATTAGACATTGTGAAGTCTTCCCCCAAGGCAAATACATAGGGTTTCGAAGATCAAAATTAGGACTTGTTCAATTTTAAACCGTTTCATAAATAATTCCTAGCAATTTACTTCATGCAGTTTGAAACCATCCGTGAAATCCGGATTGGTTTCTTGCGCATCCGCTAAGTTATGTATTGTTTGTGAATGCAAAATATGTACTCGGTTTCGTTGCCCAGGCCAATTAGTGTCACCCATCCTGAAAAAGGGTCAAACAGTTATCAATTGCTTTTTGTTGGCACTCACACCAAGCTATTTCGTAAACAATTTGTATTTCTCATGGGAGGAAGAGAGGAACTATAACTTTTTCAATTTAAGATGTCCGAATATCAATTAAAGATGTCACTGCATCATATATATATATATATATGCGTGTGTGTGTATGATTGCAATTATATTAGTCCATCCAACCATAATGACATAAACACATGCAATCAGTATGTCAATCAATGGTAGAATTTTACCAACAGAAACAGCCATTAGAGACAACTGGATGAATAACAATAGCTTGTATTTTCCGATAGAATGAAACTGTAGAATGAATTCGTCCTGGTCCCCTGACCGAAGATAGCTGCAGTAAATACTGTGACAATTTTTAGACAACCCATGTAAAATACATGTGAGAATCGTACTATAAAGTGAGAAAAGGAAAAATCTGCGAAATCTACACCTTTTCCCATCCAAATTTAGCCAAAACCCAAATGCTTTAGCACTGATCCACAATCCTGTAGCTTCGACCTACATTCCTTTAGCCGAAATCGGCAATACTTCAGCCGCTACCCGTATTCCATTAGCATTGGCGCATAAAATTTAGTCATGCCGCTATGGGCGAGTCAGATCAAAAGTACAGGAATAGGCTGAAGGCAATCAATGTTGCAAGATTTTAATTTCTACAAGTGTTTATGCTGCTTGGTCAAGAAATGAGATATGATTATCACATTCCTCACCACATATTGATTGGAGAAGGTTTTAATGATGTGTCCGTATCTTCAATCCATTTGGCACATCCGTATAGCTTCATTATTGCCATATACAATGCACTGCTCCCGTCAGTATAGATCTCAAGTGATAACCAGCCATGGAATAACAATATCTCCAACATCACTTATTCAGTTCTAAGCGACCACTTGTGACAAAATAATGCAAACATTGGCAACCGTGGTTAGTTTAAAGATTAGCTGTTCAAGGTTGGAGAGATGGTGGAACCTAATTAGCCCAAATTGGTGTGTCACAAAAGCGTTTGATTCCAGCTGACTTGGTCAAGTAGGGATAAAAAAAAAGGTTAATTACAGTGCTTCTCGAGATAACTTGGATTACATTCGTGTCTTCGGTCAGTTGGTTTGCCGATTCTCACAAAGGATCGATCCAACGACCGTGATGTACTTTTATCCGCTCGCCAAGGCTACTTCGAGCGACCGAGCCATCACCGAAGGGAAAAGACCCGGATAATGTAAGTTGGAAAAGGCGTGCTGGTTACAAAGACCACAAAGCAGAACAAGCCTCGATTGAAAACTGAGTCAATTGGCTTTAAATGTGCTTGTCCATATGCATACTCTACGATCACGGTGAAAATTAACGAGGAGAAAACTGATAAAATGCCCCATAGTTTCGTGCGCTAGTAGCAGCCAACGTTGAACAACTATGTGCGAAGGCCAAATAAACAAAAGAAACACCAAGTCAATTGCATCAACAAGTCGTGACGTGAAC